>JANHJO010000384.1:116454-131555 GCA_032468235.1 Pseudoxyrhopus heterurus
AGAAATGTGATAAATTGAACAGGAAAGTAATTTTATTTGAAATTTTGATGTGATTGTAACCCGAACAACTCTGCTCAGACGTAAGATGTATTTGTAACAGAAAAATAATAAAAAACTTTACTATAAAAAAAAACAAAATATATGTGATTGTAAGATAACTTAAACAATTCTGTCACTACAGAGAGAACTAAATCTCTGCAGGTTTTAAGAATGTTTTTTAGAAGCATGGTTGTTTCAATCATCAGGATAAGCATTCCACAGTGCAGTTCAGAGACGCATGGAAGAACTCTGGGATGAATAAAATTGCTGGCAATTTAAGGAACTAGACAAGGCAATTTTACTACTCTCGTATATATTTATAAGGAGGCAGGAAAAAATGCCTATAATGTTGGAACCTGACAGTGTAGAAATTATTGCTGCATGCATGCATTATTAACACTATATATCAGATTAAATTTAGTTTTATATTTTAATGTCACTGTAATTTTTTTTGCATCAGATAAAGCTTATTTTTATTTTAGCTCTCATGTTTCTAAAGTTGTTACATTTTACAGGAAGACAGCATCAGTAGCATCTTCAGAAAACTTCAGAATGCCAAAACAATAGCACAGGTGTAGTGATGTCATCTCAGAAATGCAGCAATTACATTATGCATCACAATGTTTAATGCAAATACATATTCAGAGATTGCATGGAAGATGTCAACACAGTTCTTTCATCATTTGTTCCCCTCTCTGGATGCCTCTGCCCAAATTTAGACTCCCTATTCTTCAACGTCTCCTTGAAGACATCAAAATATCAAGCTGGAAGCTTTGAGTTTTCTTATCCAATGTCCAGAATATATTAAAACTAACAAATTATTGTGCAAATGCTGAAAACGGACAAGGTTTCTTAGTAGTCTTACATGTGAAGAAGTGGATAAGGGAAGTTTATTTGCAGAGAAAATGGATGAGAGAAAGAAAGAAATATTTCTTAAATGTAAATAAATAAATTAACAAAATGAAACTATATTAGTATCATTTTAGTTATTTGAGGAAAATATTAGTTTAAGCAAATATGCAAAATTATTTGAAGACTCTTGGGCTTTCCTTTTGATAAAATATAGTTAATTAGGTAATAGGCTTTGCCTATTTCTCTAATAAATTTCCTTAAATAGATTTCCTTTTTGCTTCATTAATCATTGCTAATTTCATTCACTAATTACTTCATTAATTCACTTGGTTCACAAATCAATGTTCAAGTCAGTTTCCTGATTTTAAGAACGTTCACACGGAATTCTTCCACATCCAACAGGGATTTCCCTTCATAGTTCCAATTATAAAGATCTTTTCATATTTCACTACAAGAATACAATATCCCAGAATTCCCTACACTATGGTCAGAGTGAAATGTTGAAAAAAAATGAGGTTTGGGAATCATAGACATCCAACAAAAATATTAAAAATTACAGTTGATAGTCCTTTTGGTGGACTTAGAGGGAAAAACTCATCTACTTTAATGTCAGCAGAAAGCTGTTTACAAAAATATATATATATATGCCATCTTGATTTTTTTGGACCAAGAACAACTGCTTTATTCAGCATGGAATAAATATCTTCCATGCTGAATAAATAAACCCTAACCCTCCAATCATCTGAATCATAGTGCTTCCTAAATACCAGATACAAAGCACAATATTTAGACGCCATATTACATCTTGCGATGACAGATATTTTTTAAATGCGTATACAAGGGGACATCTGCTTTTGTATTTTCATCAGAACAATACAAAGAAATCAAGTTTTAATATTTTAACGTAAGGAAAAGCAGAAGAAGATAAATTTAATGACAAATGCTTTTGAAAAAACAGTGGCTGACAGTATCTTGATGAAAGCAACATATGATCTGTATTGATGGGCAAAAAGAATATCAGATTTGGATGCTATAAAACTATCACACTGTAAGATGCACAGGCTGAGACTTACACTATAATCACAGACACTTGGAAAGTTATCTAAAATAGTTTCACCAATGTAATTCAGTTGTTGTAACTAATCATTCATTGGTTTTCCCCCAACAATATTCTAATTTCAAAGTGGTAACTTTTAAAAACAATATAATCAAATTGCTATTGTGTTAGTGAAGATTTTGACAGAGAAATTCTACTTGCTGAACTGATACCCTATTTCAATTCCAGAGTTCTTTTGCCAATTTTCACTCAAGCCATACACCAAACTCCTCATCACATGTTTACAAAGCTGTTTCAAAATATATTTAACTGGTATCTAAGTCTTATTTAGAGTCTTCAAACCTATCAGCCAGGTTAAGGTGCCCTATTTATTTTAAGTGATGTCATTTTTGGTATCAGGCATTTTCAGCGAAATGCATTTTATATTATATATTGCAGCCTTATATCATCAAGACAAACCTATTCAAGCAACATTCCACAATCACTTATCCCATGAGCTATTTTTTTTCATATCACTTTATGAATAGTCATTATTTGTTATACTCAATCACATGAAAGTAAAGTAAGTAAAAGCCTTAGTAACCAAGAAGCAGACTTTTTCCCTCTCTTGGTTAGCCTTCATAATCCCCACTAAATAAATGTTTTTGTAATGCAGCACACAACAAATAAGAGAGGAAAACATCATTAAAAGAATTGTGACGTGGAAAAACTTTCAAAATTTCCCTCTTAAATAAAGACAACATAAATCATGCTCTTTCCCAAGGGATTATCACTTTGATTTATAGGAAGTCTCAGCAGCTTGTATTATTCCAAGGATGATGTCACTAACAGCGGGAACTTTGGATGGAATCATCATTATTGATAAAATTGAGAGAGGTGAAACTAAGAATAATCCACAAAGAAACTGAGTGGAGATGAGGCTCATTAAATATGGGAAGAACCAATTGACCGCGGAAGAAAAATCACTTACCGTATATACTTGAGTATAAGCCAAATTTTTCAGCACTCAAAATGTGCTGAAAAAGCCACCCTCGGCTTATACTCAAGTCAACTAATTTTCGGGGCTAAATTCATGCGTGCGTAGCGCGTGCCAAATGCACGCTACACGTGCATCAATTTAGCCCCAAAAATCAGCTGATTTAGCTACCGGTTCGGCTAAATTTAGCTAAATCGGTTCATTTTTGGGCCGAGATTGATGAGGGCGCAGCGCACATCAATTTGGACCCGAAAATGAGCTGATTTAGCTACCGGTTCAGGTGAACCGGTAACTAAATTGGCTGGTTTCTGGGCTTAAATTGATGCACGCTCCGTGTGCGCTCCGCACAGATTACCTTAGACCCAAAAATCAGTTGATTTTCAGGCTTAAATTGATGATCCAGCTTATACTCAGGTCACTAACTTTACTCGGTTTTCCTGGTTAAAATTAGGACCTTGGCTTATACTCGAGTCAGTTTATACTTGAGTATATACAGTAACTGTTGGTTATCACAGTGAACGATAATGGCATAAATTAGATTTATATTTCCTTTTTCTTCTTATCTCATGCCTTTAATTAATTTGGTGCATTATTTCTTAAATCCTTTCTGATATATTGTATAACAGTGCTTATCACAAAAGGGAATAATGTGATGGTTTTATAAGTTGCAAACCTGAGTAGCTCTATTTGAAATGAAACCACAATTCAAAAGAAGTTCTGCTTAAAGTAGACTTATGTGAACGAATCCTCATTTAGTTTGAGCCAATATTGAAAAAGCTGCTCCCATAGTTTCTCTCCCTTTGGCCTTCTTACCTCTCTATAATCTTTGCATTGCTATGTTCAAGGATGCCTGTTGTGGCCAAATGGCCTAATAGGAGTGAATCAGTTTGCTAAAGTTGTACAGGTAGTCCTCATCTTACAACAGTTCATTTAGTGACCATTCAAAGTTACAATGCCACTGAAAAAAGTGACTCACGGCCATTTTTCACACCGATGACCGTTGCAGCATCCCCATGGTCACATGATTTACATTCGGATGCTTGACAACTGACTCGCATTTATGACGGTTTCAGTGCCCCGGGGTCTTGTGATCCCCTTTTGCGACCTTCTGACAAGCAAAGTCAATGGGGAAGCCAGATTCACTTAACAACCCTGCGTCTAACTTAACCACTGCGGTGATTTAGTTAACATCTGTGGCAAGAGAGGTCGTAAAATGGGGCAAACCCCATTGAACAAATATCTCACTGAACAACTGAAATTTTGGGCTCAGTTGTGGTTGTAAGTAGAGGTCTACCTGTCTTTGTTGTTAGACGATCTCCCCTTTTCGTTGTTTGGCAGACGTCTTTGTTTGTCCAAAGGACAAACAGATAAATAGGACAAAAACAAATTTCCCTGGCCGAGTACGTTGGTCCTCATGTACTTTATTCTTGGATTAATGGTCAGAATTCAGAATCGTAAAGCTTAAAACCAATATTTTGTCAGCTTTTATGCTCTCCTGCAGTACTATAGAGTAGTTGGCAAGGGCAAAAATAAAGCTGTGAAGGTGGAAACTGGTTCCCTAGTTCCAAACTATAAAATATTTAATAGCCTTTCTTCACTCTCATACTGAACTCGAATTGTCCAGATCATAAATCTGCCTGTTGGTATATCAGTGACCTGCTATTTTTTAAAAATCCATTCCATTCCTCAATGTGGAATAAAGCTACCTTATCTTATGCCCTTCAGAAATTCCGACTGCGGTCTTCACAGTCCCTGGCCATTGATGGTAATGGCTGGAACTGATGGAAATTGAAGTTCAAAAATGTTTTCAGGGTACCAGTTTCCCTATTTCTGGCCTTAGCCTGCTTTTTAACCATTAAAAACGCCAGCATTTTCTTTATTTATCATCTGCTTGATGGCTATTCTTTTATCCGGAGCCAATGAAGGCTAAAATGTTTTCTAGGCTCAACCAAAAATTGATCAAAACAATATGCAGAGCTTTTTTTTTTAAACTCAAGTAATGAATTTTTATTCCATTTTATTATAAGATACAAATATAAAATCCCCTCCAAAAGTTAGGAAAGGAAGAAAAAGTTAAAGGTCAAAGAGAAAAAAGTAATTATTTCTGACTTTCTTCATTGCAGTAGATTATAAAAATAATACATCAACCTTTTGCTGTACATTTCTCAGCATTTCAAGCCATTTAAGCGTCAAATCCTGAAATCAAAGTTTCATTCTTTTCAGTTTCTAGTAAAAAGTCCAAAAAAAGTCTCAAAGTAGAAGCAAAATTATTTTCTTTAATTTTACTATCCACTTTTTCATTCTGGGAAATAGTGTGTCTTTTCATCTTTGTACATACAAGATTCTTGCTGCTGTCAAGATCTTCTTTCAATTCTTTATCGATCCAAGTTTAAAGGAAAATGTCTGCTTTCAGTTTTATATTTATTTTAAGGATCTTTTGAACTAAAGGTGAAATCCTACGGTATCAAGTTTTTCAAGATTCTGCATCGGGTAAGATGTTACAGTAAGCAAAATTCTGAAAATGCAAAAGCTTGCATGTTCTTTTGAGTCTATTTGATTCCAGTAAAGATATTATCCAACTATAATAATTTCCCCCTGTGGAGCAACATGGCTTTTCAATCTGTTTAGAAAATATATAGTTGTTTACTCCTATGTGTAAGGAATAAACCGTGGTTAGTGCCGTGGTGGCACAGTGGTTAGAATGCAGAACTGCAGGCTACTTCTGCTGACTCCCTGCTGCCGGCAGTTTGATTCTCACCAGGCTCCAGGTTGACTCAGCCTTCCATCCTTCCGAGGTCTATAAAATGAGGACCCAGATTGTTGGGGTCAATATGCTGACTCTGTAAACCGCTTAGAGAGGGCTGTAAAGCACTGTAAAGCAGTATATACTAGCAGTGCTATTGCTATTGCTGTAAGACATATCAATATATTACCTTACTTCTTTATCCTGTTTCACCAGCACTGATGCCGTTACCTAGTTTGAGTAATGAAATGTCTGCAAGAACACAACCAAGCTTGGAGAGCAAAAAGGACCTCTCATTTCAAACTTGAGCTACAAATATTCTCCTTTGTTTTCCTGTTTATGTTAGCTTACGCTTTGTCCAACAAATTTAATGTAACATGTTGCCTTGTATACCAGCAGTTTATTATACATCCATGTTTGTATATGATATTACGCTAAGCCAGACAGTAGCAGCTGCAGCAGGCGATGTCGTTAATCAACAAGCAGTATAATATTAATTACCTTCCCCTTTTGCCTTTTGAAAAGTTAATGAAGTGCATAATGATCCATGGAAAACCATCTCAGAAGTATGTTTTTCCCTTCCCTCCTGAATACAGTGGGGGGGGAGGCTTAATTGCCTAGATCCATGCGTCCACGGAAGGTAGAATAGGAGCTACCGGTCTCTGGGTGATTTTCAGTAATTTGGCAGAAATGTCAGGTTCTCAACAGTTTACCAAAATCAGTTCGGTTTAAGTGGGATAGGAACTGTACCTGGTGACATTCTGAGCCTCTACTCCAAAAATGTCACAGTTTGCTTTTTATGTTATTGATTTTCTTTATTCTACTTGGAGAGAGAGAGAAAAAATAGGCTGGTATTTTGGAGTGAATTGCTAACTCTAAGACTTTGTCCAATGTTCCTATTTTGCTCCATCCTGTGATTTGCAGTTTGCTTCTTGGAGGACCAAATTATTCATTGGTGCTTCTGCTTATGGCTTTCATTACTTTTACATCTGAAGATGTCAGCCACGAAGATTAAAGGGCTAAAGGGCTACCTGAAGTAGGACTTGAGCGAACATGGAATCGCATCTTCTCATCTCCTAGAGCAGGGGTGTCAAACTTGATTTCACTGAGGGCCGCATCAGTATTGTGTTTGACCTCGGAGGGCCAGCGTGAGCGTCGCCGGGATGGGCATGGCCAGATCGACATCATTTGTGTCTGGGGCACCTGTGGAGGCCCAAGTGCTCTGTCAGTAAAAATGGGCTCCCGAGCTCCGTTTTCAGCTGCGATAGCTTCCTGCCACACTCTGCCAGTGAAAATGGAGCTCAGGAAGGCCGCCCTTACAAGCTCTGTTTTTGGTTGCGATGGCCTCCTGAAACCCTCTGCCATGAAAATGGAGCTCGGGAGGGCCGCGTGCTCCATTTTCACTGGCAAAAGCACCGTGGGCTGGTCCTTCGCTGTTCCAGGGCTATCCCATGGGCCAGATCTAAGCACCTCATGGGCTGGATCTGGTCCAGGGGCCTTGAGTTTGACACCCCTGGTCTAGAGTACTGGAAGATCCACATAGCTTTTGGTACAGATGAAATTGTTAGGATGATTTAAAGTTTGTTTATTACATGTTTTGCCTTATTTGCCTTCATTATGTAGTTTAGAGATTAACACTGTATGTTTCCTGTTAATTTTGTTTATGATATCGTGCCTGAGCTCTGTGATCCTTCGCCGCCTCATTCTCTTCTTGAAGAATTTTGTTAATGACTGATGGTAGTAAGCAGAATAGGGTCAGATATCCAGGGAGTATAATCTATTCTTTGTTTATGAAAGAAAAAAAAAATACTCCGGTGATTAGAGAGACCAATTGTTAAAACACATAGCAGTGTATGCAAGTTTGCATATTATACAGAAGAAAGAATTAATAAAGAATCCAAAGCTTCTGTTTTAATTATTGTGTTTGCTACAGTAGTTGTCTTCTAATGTTGAAACCTCAAACAATGTAAAACATGTGCAAAGTTGTGGTTATTTTGGCTATTTCATTTCATTTTTATTTATTTTGTATATTTATTTAATTTCTATAGCCGTCCTTCCCAGACAAGTGACTTGGAGTGGCAGACAATTATAAAATCAATTAAAAATCAACTACAAGAAGACTACAAACACACAATCACACACACATACACAAATTATGTACATTTCATATGTGTGTATATATGTGTGTGTGTATAAAAGTACTATACAACATTGCTTAATCAGTCAAAAATGAAATGCTGAGATCAACAAAAAATAAAATTACTTAAAAACAATAAAAAACAGAATGGAATTGCAGCAGCAGCAGAGGTAAATATAGGAATCAATAATTTTGAAAACACATTTGATTTGGAATGTTTTAAAAAGGAAGAAAGAAACAAAAATATCAACAAATTCTTCCCAATTTACAAAGCCTGGTAGAAATAAAACAGCCAACTATGTTTCTCAGTGTTTGTTGAAAAACCAGTGTTTAGAGAAGGGTCAGCAGCTACATCAACTTTATGACCTGTGGGCTTCAACTCCCAGAAGTCCTGAGACAGCCACCCCTTAGCATTTCACATATTATGGTCCAAACAATGGTTATAAATTTATGAAGATGTGTAAAATAATCCAACATGCATTAAAACAAATGGTTTTCTTCAGAGATAACAAGCTGTAGAAACAAATGTTTATTGCAATACTTATGGTTGGTTTGCACTTACCCCTGCTTATGTCCACCTTCCAATGTTTATGTCCACAAGTACGTAACCTTGAGAGCAAGGAGATGTGCTGAGGGCCATTCGTTGCCAGCAAGCAGTATGCTGTGGCCTAAGCTTCATTTGTTTGGGCAGGAAAGATACGTTGCAGACCCTGTCAGTTAAACAACTCTGAATGGCAGCGTCTAGGAAGAAAGCCTTCTCTGCCATTGCGCGCACACACACACGTGCACACACACACACAGACAGACAGAGAAGGAATATCTTCCCCCTGGAAGTGGGACAGGCTCCCATCTCCTGGCTTTCTGCAAAGGAGTCAGAACATGGCTCTGCAGCCTCCCGTGGGGAGCCCAGAGCAGTATGCCGCCATAGGACTGACTGGTGCCAGGGGTGCGTTTCTACTGGTTCGCACCGGTTCACCCGAACCAATTGTTAAGGTCGGCCGGTTGGAGCAAACTGGTTCCATCAGTTTCTGTAACAAAAATTTTTTTTTGGGGGGGGGGCCCTCTCACCCACCCAGACACTATAGGTACCTTTATTTGCTCTGTTTTTTTCATGCGCACAGCTTTGTTTCCAGCACAGCTGATCGGCGCCGTAGCGCACCTCAGCTGTTTCTGCCTAGGGGCCCAGCACAGGAAGTCTTTTTCTATACTTTTAAGTTCACGCATGCACAACTCTGTTTTCAGCACAGCTGATCACCACGGCAGCGCACCTCAGCTGTTTTCCAACTAGGGGCCCGGCACAGGAAGGGTTTTTTTTTCTTTTAAGTAAACGCATGCATAGTGCGTTTGGTGCGGGCGTGTGTGAAGCGAACTGGTAATCATACCGGTTGAAACCCACCCCTGGCTGGTGCCCTGAGACACCTCCCTTCGCCTTTTAAACTAATTGTAACAGCATTTAGTCATTCATGCCTCCTTCTAAATTCCAGATTTTAATTTTCCTACGCTGTTCATAAAATGGTAGCATTTTATTGTACACTGCCCAAAGTCCCTCTGTTAGGGAGACGGGCAGTTCAAAAATATTAAATCTAACTAACTAACTAATTTTGAGCCAGTAACTTTGAGTCACAAGGTAGCTGTTATGTGAGGAAAATAGGAGGAGGAAGGTTTGTTGGATATGTTCACTGCTTTGAGTTATTTGTAAAAATAATTAAAGGTAGGATACAATTTAAAAAAAAATTCTATTGATACAATTTTTTTATTGCAATCAGAAATGAGGCTTGGTTATTTTCCAAGGCAGGCTAAAGATTTTACCACATACATACATACATACATACATACATAGGCTACCCAAAACTTGCACTGGTTGTCTTGCTGTGGGCTGAAGAACTCTGTGCCATGATGTCATATACAAGTAGAAATTGAAGTTGAGACAGGAGGCTCCTGTTTCATTGGAGATAAGGTAATATGGAAAAAACCCTTCCATTTTCTCCCTTTTATCTCAATTCCTGTTATAATATGGTTTTTCAGCTGTTTATGTTGACTTGAGCTTAGTATAGTAACTATTTTCTGCAGGAGATGGACATTTCCTTTCTAAAACAGCTTAATAAAAGAAATTAATTTTGTTCTTTGAAATGTTAAGGAAAATGTGATTAAAACACGTTTGCCCTTTTTTAAAAAAAAAGTGATATTTCAGCCTTTCCTTTAAGCTTGTTTCATTATTTTTTTTTATTGGATTCTTGTATTAAGCAGAACTTCTAAAATGAAGTTGGGAATGAAGATACCCAGTTGCGTGTGGTTGGTTGCCATGTGACCTAAATTTGCTCTGGAAAATCAGCTGGCCTCTTTTCTTCCTGCTGTCAGATGGAAGCTGAAGAAATTGCATTTCCACAAAATAATAGCCAGGAGCACTTTAGGCCCTTGCAATTTTTTTGTTTTGTGAATGAAGCTCCATTTTATTATTAAGTAGGGAAGAATTGCAGTTAGGGTTGCAAATAGGTTTTCCTTAAAATTGATGATTTTTTTTTCCAGGGATAGCATTGTTGCTGCAGAGGGAACCTTCACAATTCCAGGACGTATACAAATGCTTTAAGTTTAAGGGATTGTAAATGCTGCATGGGTTTTAAACCATCTTTTTGTCCTCAGCTTCAAAACTTTATCATTAACTTATGCTGTGGTTCAGTCACTGACTGGATTCTCACAGTCAGATCCTCATAGATTTAAGCCATACTGTAGCGTGATTGGTTTAGGCTTAGCATGTTGTGTGAACTCAGCTATGGTAGATTGTAAACTATGTTTTATAGTTTATCACAGTGCATGAATTTAACCACGATGGTTCGTTCATCAAATCAGGATTAAAACAAACGATGGATTAGTTCAATGTATGAAACCCTGTGTTGACTTCTTGATTTTTAACTCTGTTGGGACCTCCTAATTATGGAAGAAAAAGATAGGAAGATGAACAACATATTACAAATAAACTGTGTATTCAAAGAAATTTCTGTGGAGTTTTCTTATCCAATTAGGTAATATCATCAGTGCTAGAAGGGAATGGGGTTTGCTCTCTGTTTATATGCAAGTGGCTCACCTCACTGTTGGTTGAGTATACTTGGTTGTTCCTTGATGAGGCTGTTGTTTACTGTTTGATTGTATATCTGAGTTGGTAGTTGCTTGATTAGAGTATTGTTTCCCATGTGAAGCTCAAGGAACTACTAGCATAGAGAAACCATCCAGGAATACTCCCACCAAAGTTGAACAAACCCTACTGCCTTCTATCACTGATGTTACCTAGTTGGGTAATAAATTTTTTTGCAAGAAAACAACTGAGCCCAAAGAAGCAACAAGGATCCACAATTCAGCCCTGAGCTACAAATATTCTTTTCTAGAAATAGTAGTTGCCCAACTCCTTCAGTCCTTGATTTGAGCTCTTTCTTGAAGCATTCAGCACTGCTGCTTTCCACTTGCCAAGTCAATATCTAATCTTATACATATCTTTAATCAATCCTCATTTTAAAAAATTACAACTGGTCTTTTATATACAATATTATATTTGTATCCTGTCTTCCTATCTTCAGGCATGTGACAATAGTTTTACTAGTCTGACAGTGACTGGTTTGTTAAGGCTAAAATATTACATGTACTAGTGCAGCATCTTGTTAGATTATCCTGGTTTTGGCCACCTCACCTTCCTTATCCAGTTGCTTGACTTGTTCTGTCTGGTTTGCCTTGTCTATAAACTCGGGATAGAGAATTTTTTGTACATCACATGCATGTTACCAGCCTTAAAGTTCTTGAGATGATTACTTAGCTGTCCCATTGTTATTAGGAAGAAGTCAAAGGGGCACAGTTCAGTTTGTAATGTCAAGAGCTTTATCATGGGGAAGGTCACCAGAAACACATTCCACATTCAAACAGGGGTGAGGGAGAAAGTTTTGTTAAAACTCGATGTCTCACTCATATTGGCTTCTGCAGGATAGCTCCCATAAATGATGTTCTCCTTTCTTTTCCCCTCCTCCTCATTCGACATGACCTATCTCAAATTATTCCTTGTCTATTTCATTTCCCCCTTCATTTTCCTGATGCCCTAGTTACTCTCTGTGCCTTTCTTTGTTCCCAGCTATTTCATTTGCTCAGTCCTGTGATCTGTTCCCCCCCCTTCCAATTTGACAATTTCTAAACCATGGGTTTCCCAACATTTCTTTGAATTTTACGGAAGGTCCATGTGGTTAACTTAAATAGATTGGCTGCATGCAACAAAGAAGTTGTATTACAGTGGTTTGAACTGCTTTAGTGTGATTTACCTGGTACAGGAGTTTGGATTATTAGGGCGTTTTGGAAAAAGGGGAAAATAGACATTTTTATCTAGCTAAATTTATTTGAAATATTCACACACAGATAGGATAGGATAGGATAGGATAGGATAGGATAGGATAGGATAGGATAAGATGATTAGATAATTTTTATTGTCAATTTTTTCTTGCAACAATGGCACACATTAAAAAATGAAATTTTGATGCCTGCTTCAAAAAATACACACATATTTACATATATATGTAGATGTATATATGCACATACACACACATACACACACGGGTGTGTGTGATATAGCTATACACAGATATATACCATATGTACATACAATATATGTATTAATCACCATGGAAAAAGGCTCTTAAGATTGATCAAGATTGATACTATAAGGTACAAGCTATTACAGAATTTAGTTGTTCTGCTTTGGATGCCACGAAGCTTCCTCCCAGAAGATAACAAAGAAAACTGGGCATGGAGAGAATGTATAGCATCCCTGACAATACTGGTCAAGCACAAGATTATTCCATCCTGTTTGTAGAAAGACCATCTCATTCAGAGATTATCTTTTTTGTGCCAAATGCTAAATTTGACTTTTGGGTGAGACAAGAACAAAAATTAATTCATTTTAAAATAATATAGTAACATATTTAATAATGTATTTAAGCATATCCCTTCTGGGTTTATTTTCCCCCCCTCTTCTGTTATGTCAGAGAGATAATGTTTGGAGAGGCTTTGTGATCTGGGTCCAAAACTACAGTTTGTGCACCTCCATTTTAACCTGGTATTTATATACGTCCCTCCTGCAGCCTGATGTCCTTTCGATGCATTTAAATGTACTGTGACTGTAATGCCAGATTTTCTAGCATGTGTGAGAACTAATCCTGGCAAAGTACTCTGAAACCAACAACTGAAACCAGACAAGTCCATTACCATAACAAGGAACCAGTGGAAAATTTTCCTCCTTCCCAGAAGGGAAGTCTCTAGTTGGTTGAACTGCGTAGGTGGGAGAAAGAGGTACACAGATTAATTGAATTAAACCTCAATTAATCATAAGTAGGCTTTGCATTTTATACTTGGCAGTCACTGGAATTCTTTCAGAATAGTTTTTCTAGTTCTGACTCAAACTTGTTACATATCTCTGCTCTTGAACCTGCTGCCTGCTAAACCTAACAGCAAGGTTTGGAAAAGCTCTTAAATGGCTCCATGGAGTTGGACCATGGACTTTCCTATCGTCTGCTACCTGATCATTTAAATGGAGATGCCAGCCATTAAATCTGGGAACTTTTGTTTGCAAAGCAAAGACCCTGCCACAAAGCTATAATTACACACATTAAGTTGCCGGCAAGAGCTATTTCTCAGTGCATGCTCTGCTGGGCCTGTGTTCAGTCACGGGTAAAATTTAAGACCTTAATTATTTCTTTATGCTGATTTTATTATTAATTGATAGCCAGAGTGTTTATAATAAAGTCTGTCATGGAGCTTGAGTCGATTCAATAGGAAGGTTGATTTTCAGGGGTTTCTAAATTAAAAAAAAATTAAATTAAAAAAACAATTAGTGAATCTAGAATCTATGTCTATTGGTTGCAGTTCAGTTCACCCCTAAAGCTCTCCAGAACAATTCCAGTTTGCCTAAATTTTGTAAGTTGTATATGGATCATCCAGTTTCATTTCCTGATACAGGAAAACCTAGGCCAGCCCATCCAAAGCTGTGCCTTCCAGATGTGTGCTATGCTGGTCTGAGAATCGCAACAGACATCTGGAGGACACTGTTTTGTGTGCTCTGATAGATGCAGAGTTGAGGGAGGTGGCTGAGGCAAGGATACAAATAAAGAGAGGAAGGAAGTGTTTTAGACAGAAAGTGAACAGATAAACCAATAGATATTGAAATCCAGATGAAGATTGAGGACTAGTGTTAATTAGTTGTTTTGTCTTGGCTTAATCTAAAGTATTTGTGGTTAGTCCAAGTTAGGGGGAATCAAGATCCCTCCATGTGTGAAAATATCTGTTGAATGGCTATTTTGTGATCATTAATATAGAAACTACCTCCTATTCTTCACCTCCTCTAGAGGTGGTAGAGTTTGTTAAAGGGGAGCAGATGCATGCAAGATCATAAGACCAGCTCTTCAGGCTAATGACACAATATCTAAAAATTGTCTGGGGAAGGACTTGGTTGTTACTCCAGTTTCATAATATGCTGAGCATGTTATTGACTCAAGAAAGATGGAAGAACAAGCAGTAGAAGTGTTGTTAGTAAACGGCACTTACATGTGAGAACTCTTTGATGACACAATTTGTGGTCACCAGAAAAAGTCCCATTGGTGTTATTCTTCCTGGTCTTCACAAGCATACATTTTATGTAAATTTCCTGACAATGCAAGTAGGAAATCGTGTGGTTGTGGGAATCAAAAGTGTTCTTTCTAAAGTCGCCTTTAAACGTACTAAAAAGTTTTACTGTGTCTCTTAAATGATTAAGCATAGGCATTTCAAATGAATGCAGGCACCAGAATTCCAATTCTAGGCTCAGAAGTTCTAGATGGATGAAACCATTCAATGCTTTCTTCCATGGGCCACTTTGTGCAATGTCTAATAGACATTTTTGTGGCGCCTTTTAAGCTCGTAGTGCTTTTGTTTATCTCAGCACTTTTAGGGTATTAACATAATCAGAAAAAAATATATATCTCAGGTACAATAAAAGATAGTATCTCAAATCTGGCACAACCTCTAAAGTTATATCCTAGTTTTTCCATTCAGTAATTCAGCGCTGTCACTCATCCCTAATCCTCAAAACAAATCAAAGTCTGCTCAAGAAGATCAGAACAATTGATGTAATTAACTAGGAAGGTGATGAGTTGGGAATGTCCTGAAAAAGTAGCTTTCCTGCAATTAATCCATTTTACAATATTCGTGAATTACCAACATTTGCTGGCAATGGGTGCTATAGTGAATGAGTCGTGAAATACCCTTTTACCAGAAAACAAAATATAGAGGGTTA
>JANHJO010000384.1:294399-305960 GCA_032468235.1 Pseudoxyrhopus heterurus
TTCAAGAAGAGACTGGACTGCCATCTGTCAGAAATGGTGTAGGGTCTCCTACTTGGGTGGGGGGTTGGACTAGATGATCTACAAGGTCCCTTCCAACTCTGTTACTCTGTATCTGTATCCAGATATTTATTTTGGAAGGACAGTCACCTTTTAGTAGCACACTCCTTATCCTTAGTCTATAGTTACTTTTCTCCACCTCAGCTAAATACAGGTGCTCCACGACTTATGACCACAATTGCGCCCAAAATTTCTGTTGCTAAATGGGACAGTTGTTCAGTTGATTTTGTTCCATTTTACGACCTTTCCTCCCACAGTTGTTAAGTGAATCATTGCAGTTATTAAGTTAGTAATATAGTTGTTAAATGAATCTGGCTTCCCCGTTGACTTTGTTTATAAGGAGGTAGCAAAAGGTGATCACATGACCTCGGGGACTCTGCAACCATCATAAATATGAGTCGGTTGCCAAGTGTCCGAATTTTGATCATGTGACCATGGGGATGCTGCAAGGGTCATAAGTGTGAAAAACGGTCATAAGTCACTTTTTTCAGTGCTGTTGTAACTTTGAACAGTCACTAAAGGAATTGTTGCAAGTCAAGGACTACCTCTATTTGATTGTTTTAACATTTGTCTGCAATTCTCATCTCAGTTTAGTAAGCCCTTACAGGTAGTCCTTTTTTAATGATGGTAGTTGAGACCTGAAACTTGGTTGTTAAGTGAAGTGGGCTGCTAATTGAAATCACATTACCACAACTGTGCTTATGAATTTACTTCAGCTTTCTTCTGCTTTAAAGTATCAGAAAGATATGACGCTGGTCAAGTGAACCCACATGATTTCTGGAATTAAATTTATGAGGAAGCTGAGTAAAAAGGCAACTCTTATACTCCCTTTTTTGCATTCCTTCCTTTGGGATGCTCCCCTGACCACTGGGATAATTAGCAAGAAAAGAATTAATGTCTGCATTGACATTCATTCGAGAGAAAGGGATTACAAGAGAGTAAACAGGCACACAATGGGGAATATATTTCACAGCCACAGTATATTTATGCATAATATACATTCAGCATTAAGTGAAACAAGATTCTTGTTACTTTCTCAGCAACAGTTTTTGCAGCTTGTGTGATATTTACACTTGGCCAATGAAGAATTCTATTTAGCCAAATGCATTGCACTGTATTTCTATTTTCTCCTTTTGCTCCCATCCTCCTCTATCGAGCAGCAATCTTTAACGGTTATGTGATTTTTTTTCTCCTACTCTTAACAATCAGCTTTTTTGCCTTTGGAATTATGGTTCTTCCTTTTCTCTCCTTTTTCTGCTTCCTGCTTCCCACCATCTCCAGGAATACATCAGGCGACAGTTAGAGGAAGAACAGAGGCAGTTAGAGATCCTGCAGCAGCAGTTACTGCAGGAACAAGCTCTACTTCTGGTAATGGGGAGGCAGGATCCATCTTA
Source organism: Pseudoxyrhopus heterurus (assembly GCA_032468235.1). NCBI lineage: Eukaryota > Metazoa > Chordata > Lepidosauria > Squamata > Pseudoxyrhopus > Pseudoxyrhopus heterurus. The sequence continues at coordinate 295,851 of JANHJO010000384.1, forward strand.
TGTCCTTTCTCCCACCCTTTCTGTCTGTAGCAAAACAGCATGCTATCAGCCTTTATAGGGTTGCCACTTTTCCCCATTTTGTTTATACTTGAAAGTATTAAAATGTCAGTCAATTTGGCATTTATTCATATGTCTAGAATCTGCAAATAATTGGGGTGGATGGCATGCCACCAAGGTTGGGACTAACTTATTATGCAGGTTGCTTTGCTTTTAATCAGGACACAGATTCAGTTGCAAATTGTTTACAATTTATTTTGAAGAGGAAAGAGAAAGCAAGAGTTTACAAGATAGCAGCTGGCCAGCTTTTGGCTACTGAGTTATCTGGGATCACGGTCCAAGCATTCATAAAAAGAACCCCTAAGCTTGTGCACAGGCTATTGCAAAAGTCCCCAAATCTTGCAAGATTAATACAGGATAGTTGTGGTTTTAATGTGAAATTTGGACAGTTTATTTCTTGGGTGATCCAATGAGCATCCTAGTGCTTTGTGTGTTGCATTGCCAACCTCTAAGCCTTAAGTAACATTTTATTGAATGCTTGATTACATTTTCTGATAATGTTTTCTTTTTCCAAATTTAGCTCCTCATGGGCTAAATGTCTACCAAGAACAAAACATGGATATCCTAGGCCAGAATTTCAGTCTTGTTTGTTTGTTTGTTTTACTGTTTCACCTTCTTCATCCAAGAGTGCTTTAAACTTATGAAGAAAGAGAATTTCAGGCACAGGCTACAGCTGAAGATAGTTATAGTCATCCTGGAGCATATATGCCAATTGAATTTAATTCTTAAATAACAATAATTTCTAAGTCCCAATTAATTGGCTAGAAAGAGAAGTATTTCTGAGACGTAAGCACAATCTGAAATCCTGATTTTGGGAGACCCTTCCAATGCCAATAAGCAGTATTGCTTTCTATTTGTGGCCTAAAGTAATGGTGAGGTGTTAATGGAGAAGGGAAGGAGAAAGGAAGGATAAGGAAATAAAGATCAGAAAACAACAAGAATGGGAAAAGGTGCTAGTAAACAAAGGAATTTGGGGGGGGGGGGACATCTGAAGTGGCAATCCTAAAAGGCTAAGCTAATATAAAAATACTGGGGAGAAGTTGGGCTGCTAAGGCTCAACTTTATCTCCAGAGTAGAAGATAGCATGCTGTATTAGTTTCTTTCTGAATGCAATCCTACCAAGAACTCTGAATGTTTGTATTACCTTTTCACTAATAATTGGGGATGCAGTTGGAGGGAGAGTTCCTGACTTGCGCATCTTTCTCTGTACGTCTCCATTCTCCACTCATTACTGAGAATTAAGTTAAACCTCCTAGAAATATGACCCATAATACAATATCCACACACCTTCTAACTTCTCTATTTATGCAATCTGGTGGCATGTTTCTTTATAGGCTGCTTTCTTTACATTCATGATAGAAGAGTGTGTGTTGGAGGATTGTATATCACTGCATTTTAAAATTAAGTAGACAAATTCACAAACTTTCCCTTGTACTTTCTTTGTCCCTTCTCCTAGTTCAAAGTTGCATCTTGTCAGTATTCGGGATATGTAATTTAGGTTTTTTTTTTAACCAGCATTCTATTGATTAGTGATATTTATATTTTATTCCCTTGTTAACAATAGAACAAGCAAACAGACTTATGTATAAAGATTTCTTTTACTGTCAGCCATTTTGATAATTCTGCACTAGCAGTCAATTAAAATAAAAATGCAATTTATTAGATTTAACAATAAATTATTTAGATTTAATGTTTTCTTTGTGTCAATGATAGCATCAGTTTGAACGTATTGTGATTATACTTCCCTGATGGCTACTAGTACTGTATATTCATATTTTAAATAAGCATAATTTTAAGGACCCTTTAGACACAGTCTTAACCTATCTCATCCCGTTTAAACTGACATAGTCACAGAAATACTACACATTAAGCTTTGTGGAAGTTTTTCCCCCCCTTTTAAAGTCACTTTATGTGTAAAGCCTAAAATGAGATTGAATAGAGATTGAATTGCTTCCCATTCAAATAGATCAAATAAATACCTGTTTGTATATGGATGTTCAGATTTGGTAATGAAATCGATTAGGAATGGGCATTGACTAAATACTGTGTATATGCAGAATAAATGGAGTTGAGAGCTTAAATTGCTCTTTGGTAAGGGCCTGGCCAACAGTTCACATTAGCCAAACACAATGAATATTGGAATCCATAAAAATCACAATCATTGCATGCTAATTTAATGTTAAGTTTTCATCCAGTAAACATCTACCTTTTAGACATGGCTGTTCCCTCACAGTAGCATTCTGACGATGGGAGCGTATCCCACGATTTCATACTCTTCTCTGGCTTTGTTAATTTTTGTGTGGTGCGCATGTCTTGGTAGGAATACAAGCGCAAGCAGTTGGAGGAACAACGGCAAGCCGAGAGGCTACAGCGACAATTGCAACAAGAACGAGACTATCTAGTTTCTTTACAGCAGCAACAGCGACAAGAACAGAGACCAACTGAGAAGAAGCCTCTCTATCATTACAAGGAGGGGATGAACGCTACTGAGAAGCCAGCCTGGGCTAAGGAGGTAGGCCTGATCACATTTTATCTTGGAGTAGGTATACAAACCAGTTTCATCAAAATTGAATGTGTACACATTTTCAGACTCCTGCCCACACCCATAATTCTTTGGGATTATCTGGCGCTAATTCTTCATTATATTGGGTTACTTGGCCCAATAACTTCATCTGCCGTCTGATGTCATCAGGTCCTTGTGTCCAACCCAAAAGCTAGATTGATTGAGGTTCCCTTACAATTCTGAAATTCCATGGTTGTATCACATATTTAGATCTGGGTGATATGATGTAGCTGGGTAAAGTTACCTGTGTGTCTAATCCTGGAAAGAAAATGATTCAGCAACAAAATAGAATTGCAGCATTGATGGTCAGGATTTTAAAAACTTGAGTGTTTTCAGTGGTTTTTATTTTCAAAAGAAGAGATCTCTTCTGTCCTAAGTATTTTTCAAGCAACTTGAAAAACAAAATTCACCGGTATGTGATACTTAATAGAAATATTCTATTTTTTTTAAAGTCAGTGATACATATGTTTTATAAAATATTATAGGGTGGAAAATGCTAGTATGGCCAAAGCATCCATTTAGAAGGAATCCATGCATGGTACCAGCTAATAAATCTTTGTGCCTATCATTGACGATTGTTGCTAGTGCAGCCTTCTGATAGATCAGGAAAAGTTCCTGCTGCAGAGCATTTTTAATATCTTGGTTAATCACACATACACATGTTGCTTATATGTAGAGAGATTGTATTTTAAAAAGGTCTCTTGCAGTTTACACACTTTTTAAAGTTAGGTATCAGAAGTAATGCACAACTGAATCCATTTTCCATAGTGTCTAACATGAGAGCAGATAAGTACTTTTCCCAACTCATATAATGGGTGATTGAGGATGGGTGTGCAAATGCATGTAAATGAAATTAGAATATAGTTATTTGCATAGTACCACTGTTTAGAATTTTGCACTGTTTTTATCCTAGCTGTTTCCCCCTGTTTTGTTGCAGATATTTTGTTTTGAAAACCACATGGAAATGTGCTTCCTTTTCCCCCCTCGAATGATTTTCAATCTTCTATATTCAGGGGACGCTTTCCACATCAAATCATGTGCTAAAGTGTTTTGCATACATAGTGCAAACCTCAGCACATTGCAGAAGTAATATATGAGGATATTGATGTGAAAGCATTGGTTAAGTGTTGGTCAATCTCATAATTGCCAAGTTGGTGAGTGCTGTGAGTGTATATTCAGAATATCTTAATCCTTCCATGAATGTACACATTTTTACAAGAGGCCAATTATAAGCAAGCAAATTTTCAGAGAAAGGTTAAGGATCTCCCATAAAATTTGAAAGCTATTGCTTGTTCCATATTAAATAGCTATCCAATATATTATCTCATACAGCAAGTGTTGGCTGTTGTACCAACATTTAAAAAAAAATCCTTCCCCATTTGGTCATTTTAACTGCCCATTGCATTTCTGGTCTGAATCTCCTCTTTAATGCATGTAATTTTCTTGGTGACTGCATCTCTGTCAACCTTGTTAGCAAAAGGCAAGGAAGTGGGGATGTCCAAAACAATAGAATAGATTTTCTTTAAAAAATCAGCTCATTTTTTTTAAAGCCTGATTCCCGCTGTGAGGTCAGAGAAAGAAACTGCTCCCATCTCTGCTGCAATTATGATAGCCGTGCCAGCTACTGAATAAGAAGCGGTTATGTTCACATAATACACTTCCTCTGAAAGAAAGGATTGCCCATTCAAAAGCAGATAGTAGATGCCACCGGGGCACAGTAATTGCTACCACTTTGAAAAACTGCTGGTCTCTTAATAACTATCCTGTTTTACTGAGTGACTATTACAGGGCATTTCATTATAGCGTAGAGGTTAAGATGTAAGACCTGTATGAGAAAACCCAGCTGCAGGTCCCCACTTGAATATGGAGATTGCCGGGTGACATTAAGTGAGCCATTTTCTCTCAACATAGCTTACTAAACAGGCATCAAATGAAGGAAAGTCTTCGTGTGTATCATCTTAAGCTCTCAAAGAGAAAGCTGGAAGATAAATGCAGTGTATAGAGTCCCTGAGATCACAGCTTTAATTGGCCTCATCTCCCCAAGCCACATTTGTGGTTTTGGAAAGTCATTGCAAAAAGCTCTGGAGAATTTCCAAAAATCCCTTCCTGTATTGTTCGTTTCCATGGACTGAAAGCAAAATCAGAGTGATTTTCAAGGTCATCTTGATCACTTTCCAGGTTTAGTGGTAAAAGAATGAAAAGAGAGAATTTTACTGTAAAATTAAAAGCTTTTCTCATCCTTATTGGAAACCTTCCATTTGTTCTATGTAGCAGAGTTTCCTTTGTTCAATGAAATGGACTCAATCAGATGAAGCAATCGCTATAGTAATCAACTTCACGTTTTGCATGAGAATTTGGAAATATTTTAAACAGACAAGAATAGACACACTCTGCTAAAATACGTTTTAAAAAGCTTGTGCAATATTTTAGTCAATCTTCCATCCTTAGGTACGTAACTTTATAGGAGTGAGACCACAGATAAAAATAACAAACTACAGATATAATTTAAAACATTGGGCATAAGTAAAACACTTTATCACATAAAATAAATTGATAGATATTGCATAAAACATTTACAACTCAGACATGTTGATTTATTAATCTAGGTTTTGTTTCTGTAGCCATAATTAAACATTCGGCTGTCACTATTGTAATGTTAGGATTTTTATCTGAGAGAAGAATTTTAACTTGTACATAAATACTTCTTTGTGGTCTTGATTTTAAAATAGGCTAGATAATATCTGCCAAAAATGCTTGTAAAATTCACAGAGCAATCAAATATGACCCACAGTTTCAAGATAAATATCATTATCAGGACAACACCTTTGAGAGATGGGAATCTTTTGAAATGTATAGTGTAACATATGATGGCAATGCTTTTAATCAGGCTCTTGAAAAGGTTGTTTTATATTTTCTTAAATGTAAACTGCTAAAATTTATTGGCAGTCAAAAAGTATAATTGTAAAGTTCAGGATAAATAATGAAATATTATAATAGTGGTAATTTTTACAACAATCTGGGAAATTATTTCTAAATAGGATGCACATATACAATCAAGTTTAAGAAAACACAGGCATCCTGGGATTATGCTATATTATCTGTTAAACAGTTATTTCAAACATACTGCTCATTTTTAAAAGGTGCAAAGATAACTTCAAATATCTACATATCTTCCAGTCCAAATTTAAATAATATGAATGGCTTCCCAACCCTCTAAATATTGCATTAGAGTACTTAGATTTCCAATCTTTGACTGTGCAAAATTACTTGCCACAAGACATGGATTGCTGAGTTAAAATAATATCTCTCATTTAAGTACAGTTTCTGTTATGTCTTGGATAGCTTCCTGGGCCATGAAGTGGAATTGGTTTGTCACTGTTTTGTTCCATGTTTGCTTTTTAAAAAAATTATAGTAGTTTGTAGACTTAACCCATCTAAATAATTATCTGCCTTATGTTCCAAATGCAAACAAAGTCAGATATGTGCTTCTACCTGGTAAGAGAATGTTGATTCAGATGATTCTATTAGCAGGCCAATTCATCTTCATTAAAAGTCCATGGAATTCCACATTCAGAGGGCCCCAATGAATACTAGTCACTATAAGGAAAGCCATTTATTTCTCTTTGACTTTTAAGAAGTTCACCAACTTGTAGAAATAGGTCATTAGAGATAGCTTTAAGTATATCTTCTGTGTTAAGCAGTTTGTGTACATAGTTGTTTGCTAGTTTATGAGTTAGAACATCTAGTTTCCTTGATTTTCTGAAGGTTTTCAAACCAAATCTGGTTCTTCACTTATTGAAGAAGAGCTCTTATTATGAGCATGGTACAGGACATTGAACAATTGCATGTTGTCTATGAGATTCATTACAATATGTGTTTCAATAGTTTAATTTCTGTAATCCTACTTCCCCAGGTCCAGCAACGAACTTTTAATAACCTGCCTGTTATCCCAGCCAAACAGAACCATAGTTCCATTCCCAAACACATGCCCTTTCTTATTCACAAAGACACCATTATTCAATCCAACTCTAAGGCTTATCCTAACTTTTCCAAACTGCATGGTAAGCAAAACTTGCAAGATCAGCAAGCATTAGATCATAAAGGAAAGGGCATGTTGGCTTCTACTAGAGAAGTAGCACTGTTGCCTACCATTACAATTTCCATGCCGAGTCCTCAGGAACATCCAAAGAAAAGACCCATTTTGATAAACTCTGAAACTAGGCGTGGTTTTCCAGACCAAAGGAACAAGAATAGCAACATGAAGTACTTCCGTGGCTCTCGATCACAAGGGTGTAGCCCTGATAGGATGCAACAGTTGGAGGTCAAGTCAGTGTCTTCTCCTCATCTTCCAGAAAGAGATAAGCCACCATTACCTCCTTATAAAATCAAAATGAACTTCCAAGAGCACAATGGAGACAAGAGAAGGAAAAACCAGCCTTCACATTTATACCCAGGTGTTATTTCTCCTTCGAGGAGTGCTCCATCTTTAAACAACGTCTTGAAAATGCATGATCATCTAGATTTGAGTGCTTCTAGCCCAGCCTGTGTCTTGAGGTATCACAAGATACAAAATGACCATAAGAAGCACCATGTATCTATGGAGAGTGTCTTTGAGCATCATCACATTTCTGTTGGGAACCATCATTCGCAGATGCCAAGGAAAGTGATAGGAAAGAGTTCGGAGCAACTTCTTGTTCCTTCTCTGGATCTTTCTCCACAAATTTCTCAGTGGAATGTATCCAGAATGGAACCCTTATCTTCCTCCTCTCGCTCAGTATCTTTAAATGCCCTTTCATGTTCTTCTAACTCTGAAATGATTTGGCCTTCTGAAGGCTCCCGTGGCAATTCCTCTGGTACTGCTATGCCGGTGAATCTGGGATCATTTTCTAACTCTTCCTGTTTTTCTTCCAAACTTTCTCCACAAATACCAAATACAAAACAATCATTTTTGCATGTGAACAATTATACATCCCTATCATCTAGCACACCTAACCTTCAATATGCTGGACAAGATTACATAAAACCACTTCTGTTGGGAAAATACTCCCAATAATTTCCCAGTATTACCAATAAGCTACAATGTTCTCTCATTCTATAACTAGGGTTTATCAAAAGTTTATGGCACTTCTGAAACGAATAGATCAAGCAAAGATTTTTTGTTGTTATTTTGCTTTGAGCTACTATCATTTACCATTTGAGTATTTGTAACATAAGCTCTGGCAAAACTATAAACAGGACCTGTTATTAAGAGAGATTCCAGCTCTTCTCTCTTCTAGCATAGTATCTGCTGCAGTGCATAAGTGCAGTATCTAAACATGAATTATATTTCACGTAACATGTTATATTTTTATCTCATTTATCCGCATGCAGCTGGCTAAATCTCAGCTCATTTAATTTGATAACAGCATTCCATTGTTCCATCCATTCTTATTTGGTCCTGTTTCTAATTAAACATGATCAAACGCTGTTGCTCTTGCCAATCTTTCCTTGGTACTCAATAACTGAGTAGCCTAGCTACATTCTGTTCCTTGTTTTGAAAGGAACTTGAAATTGTTCAGTCTCAATCTGCTGTTTTCTGTTAAATTTGAATTTAAAAATCCAGCAGATGTTTTCTCTCTTTTTGGAGGAACATAGAATAAATTAACAAGAGTCGTATTTAGGTGTTTCCAAGAAGGAGTGTGTGTGTGTACATACAGTGCAAATTAGGGGAATAATTAAAAAGAAGGAATAACTTTCTTTTTGTTACTCAATGCAATATTTTTTGTTGCAATCCTATTTGCAATTGTTCATGGTTTCAGGCCAAAATCTTAACTTGTAGTCAAGCAAGTTCAGCTTCTATTGACTTGCAGTCATACAGTTTTCTTCATGGGATAAGATAGTGGTTTGCCATTGCAATGTGCCATCACAAGGTGATTTGTCATTCCAAGATTTTCTGTTTTGTTTCCCAGTTTAACTTCTACCCTGGATTTCACAAATTGTTCTATCCACATGCATAAGATGTTAGAGCATCTTTAGCTCTAACCAAATGCTTTGTGGGTGATTTTGTTTTGTATTATTGCATTATCTTAAAAATGCCCATAGTCTCCCATCAGCTGTTACATAACTAATTTAACTAGATTACCAGATTCCTCTGAGATCTTCTGTGTTATAATCTATCACTGCACATGGATCCTCTCTCACTGCCTGAATAAAAAGGCAGCATATAGAATGAATAATTGAATGTATAAATAGCTTCCTTCCATATTCGGAGGAGACCTAACTTTCCCTCCTACTATTCTATTCTATCAGTACAATAGAATAATTAATGAATGAATGCTTTATTAATAATACAAATGCAATACTTGGCATTTTCTTTATATTATCAATATATCTTTTCAAAATATTTTTATTAAAAGCACACACTCTTACAGATCCCTGTTATTTCAAGACCATCCATCTTTTTTGAATACAGACATACATTCTAGTCTTTTGGAAGAATATAAATCTTGTTATATATTTTTTAACACTTGTATAAGGTGATATGTTCAAACTTTCCATAAGCAAACTCATTTTTATTACCCCTTTGCTTTGAGTGCAGGTATTAGAGCTCATATTGAAAATATTTTCTTTAAGTGCTTAAATAGAAAACTGCTTTCTTAAGACTCATTATGTCACACTTTCAAATCCATTATGAATCTGTAGGTTTAGGTCTTTTACTTCTAGCCAGATATTATTAGGAAAAAAAACATTTCAACTTTAATTCCCAGTAGCAAGACATACTTCTGAGTTATCAGTCTGATGTTTGCCCTAAACTCAATGGGCACCTTGTATATTCAAAACATGTTGAAGGTTTTGTGGAGCATTTCAACATGAAGTTCAAAGGATCTTTTTCCCTATCCTGCTGTTTGTTTATCTGTCTCTCAACTCCTTTTCTGTTGGAAGGTGAGGATAGTATACTAATATTTAAGAATTAAGAAGTTAAGAATTTTGAAGATTCCTTTCTAATGGAAAGAAGTACAAGAGAGGACATGATAGCACTGTTCCAATATTTGAGGGGCTCCTACAAAGACGAGGGAGTCAGACTATTTTCCCTTCCAATTCTATTGTTCTATGCTCTATACCTTCCACAAAATATACTCATGCAACTAATATCTTTTGCTGTTCAAGTTCATATTCTCTGAATTCCAAAGCAAACCAAACGAAACTTTGGCTTTGCTTTACTTTGTTTTATTTTCCTTTGCTTTGCTTTGCTTGAGCAAAGAAGCCCAGTGAACCTTGTCAGCTTTCAAAGGCAACTTATGTCTCTTGTCTTAAAATCCTTCTGCAAGGGAACGGATCTATTGTAGAAGAACAGGAAACGGGCCACGGGCAACCAAGTGCATTGGAAGGATGGCGGTTCTCAGCTGGTTGTAATTTTTTTGATTCCGCTAGAAAAAAGTACCGTATATACTCGAGTATAAGCCGACCCAAGTATAAGCCGAGGTCCTAATTTTACCCAGGAAACCTGGGTA
>JANHJO010000384.1:361054-372248 GCA_032468235.1 Pseudoxyrhopus heterurus
TGTTACCTTCCCACCGAAGGTGGTCCCTATTTTTCTACTTGCATTTTTACATGCTTTCGAACTGCTAGGTTGGCAGATTTTTATTCCTAGCAAGCATATAAAAAAAATTTCTCTGAAATGATCTGTCCATAACATGTTCTTTCAAGTCTTCCAAAGGTGCACTGATTGCCATTGTAACCATCTACATTGCTGCTGGCCATTCTCTTCTTAGTCCTACTATCTTTCCCCATACCTTTTGCAATACCTGACCCAACTTCCTAACTTGCCTTCGTGTACTGTATGGATACCTGAATCAAGATAAGAGGCAATACTTTTTGAATAGGTGTAGCCTGGCTGTACTTGAAGAATCTTCATGGTGTTGATACTGGCTTCTCAGTGTTGCGAACAAGTTTGAAGCTGTTCTAAAGGCAGGTTACTTTTCTATTGCCTTACATCAACCAATCTCAACTTGATGTCCTGAAGACATGTTGCATTAACTTCCATAATCCAGTGGTCACACTGCTTAGGAGTTGAACTCCGACACATTTGATGGCTTTTCATATGATATCAGATGACATCCAGGGGTGGGTTTCTACTGGTTCGGACCGGTTTGCCCGAACCAGTTGTTAAGGTCGGGCGGAGCCAGCAAACCAGTTTGATCGGTTTTTGAAAAAAAAAATTGCCCGCCCACCTGCCTGGAGCCTCTAGCTACCTTTATTCGCTCTGTTTCAGCACAGCTGATCAGCGTAGCAGCTGTTTTTCCCCCTAGAGGCTGCTGCAGGAAGTTTGTGTTCTAAAGAAACAAAGTTCCTGCAGCAGCCCCTAGGCGGAAAAACAGCTGAGGCAGGCGGCTCCTCTGATCAGCTGTGCTGAAAACAGAGCGAATAAAAGTAGCTAGAGCATCTGGGCACATGGGAGGGCAAAAAAAAAATTTTTTTTACAAAAACCGACCAAACTGGTTGTTACACTGGTTGAAACCCACTCCTGATGACATCCCAGCAGTTGCTGAGTATCTGAATTTTGATCACTTGGCTATGGGGATGCTGCAACAGTCATAAGTGTAAATATGGGGGTGGGGGGGCCAACACGTGATGCATCTGACCCGCGGGCCATGAGTTTGACACCCCTGGTGTAAATGTAGTGGATGTAGTATATTTGGGAAAGACTTACCAGACAAGATGGAGGCTATAGCAGCTATGATGAAGGAAACAATGACTGGCTTCCCCATTGACTTTGCTTGTCAGAAGGTCCCAAAAGGGGATCACATGACCCTGGGACATTGCAATCGTCATAAATATGAGTCAGTTATCAAGCCTCTGAATTTTGATCATGTGACCACGGAGACCCTGCAATGGTCATAAATGTGAAAAACAGTCATGTCATGTTACAACAGTGCTGTTGTAACTTTGAACGGTCACTAAATGAACTGTTGTAGGTCGAGAACTCCTTGTACCCCATTAAGAGCGTTCTGCAAAATTCTGAGAATTTTGTCACAAAGAATGACATTCAATCATTTCCCTTTCAGGAGTTGATGTGATTCTAGATTAACAAAAATTCCCCTTATTCCTACGTGCCTTTCCCCAACAATCTCCTTACTGCCTGTTGTATGCATTGTCTGACCATATGCAAGCAAACTGAAGAAACAGTTCTTATGTAGTGAAGCTGAAAAGCCGTCAAGCTACCTTTCCCCTTGAAAGACCTGCAAAGATGGCTGAAGTCCAGGAGCAGTTGCAAATGGAGAATTGTTTCCCCTTACATTCCACACAGCCACAACATTTTGAAGAATATTAGTTTTAATGTGGTTTCAAATGCTCTGCATGTGAGCCAGAAATAAACCACCTGAACTTTCAAACTTAGCCAATATCATGGGAAAATGAGAGACCTGCTTTTGAGTGGGCATAGAGACCTCTTGTGGAAATGCAAGAGAGACCATGAGGGTAGCTTGGAATTTATAAGATGCCCACGTGCAAGCAAGTAGAAATCTGTGTTTGTTTTTAATGGAAAACCTCTAATGACTTCATTGAAAAAAAAAAGATGTAAAATGTAAAATGAGAATGTGACAATTCTCAGAAAGAAGCAAGATCAGATTAAATATCAGCAAAACATCTTTAGTGGTGCAAACTTGAAAGCAAGTGGCTAGCTAGAACTCCATGAGTTAAATCCAGGAATTCAGTTAATCCCAAAGATAGGAATCCTGCAATAGATTCCTTCAGTATTGGGTTGAACTGTCTGATGGCACATATCCAGAGTTATTTTGAAATACGGTACTAGATGTGACCTTTAAAACCTTAAATAGTTTGGGTCTATTTGAAAGACGGGCTGTACCATCCAAATGTATTTGTGGTCAAAAGTTCAGGTTCAGGGACTCAGTTTGAAGATCAGCCGTTCAAACAGACAGGCATTAGAAACACAATTATTCTACCATTATTTATGACCTCATATTTTTGGAATTTTATGCAATTAGTTTCATATTTTAGGCAGCTTGTGCTAGCCCTTAAATGGTCTTTAGACCTCTTATTTTTATTACTTGCTTAACCGGCAACTAAATTCTACTAATTTGTCTTCAATTGGTTTATGGATTATGCAACTGGATTATGCAAGGTTTTGGGCTCATGATTAAATGTATTATTGTGCCATGAGAAAATTTTGTTCCAAAACAGAAATAGCATTTAGGCCTATATCCCACCCAATAGCAATTTACAGCACTCTCTGGGCGGTTTATAATATAGAAGCATTGTTTGCATATCACCCCCAACTATCTGCGTCCCCATTTTATCAACCTCAGAAGGATGGAAGGCTGAGTCAACCTTGAGCCTCATCAGGATCAAACTCCATTCATATACAGCTGAGCCGTTACCATTGAGAAATGGATATGGATCAAAACCACATGCATTCAAACACTTCTATTCTGTTTGGGTATATAATAAGGCTGTTAATGGTATTTTAAAGACCACTGATTGCCCATTCTGAAAGCAAACATTCCTATCTCCTCAATGCCAAGGGTTTCAGATAATGCAAACCGAATAAAATTTATTTCATTTTTAGTCTATGTAGGTTTTCTGCAGCCCATTTTATAAAGAGCTGTGAAACAAAATACCACACTTTCCTAAGATTTCACTTCGTTTTTCAGCTTTAAAAGAACCATACTGTCTGTCTGACCAAGGCAGGGGTGTCAAACTGGAGGCCTGTGGGCAGGATACGTCACACACAGGCCACACCCACCCCAGCTCCGCAAAGGGGAAAAACTTCACAAAATATCATGTGACAGCAACGTGACATGGCGAGTTTGACACCTGTGAAGTAGAGTGAGCAGAGTTTATAGCACATTGTTTTTAGAGAGAGTATTTCTAGAGACTGTTAACTCACTAGCTGAATGAACTCATTTAAGGTGACCAAATTCCAATGGAAACCACAGATAGAATTCTTCATGCCAAGTGAATATTTTAGCAAATATTACCAAATCTACCTCAAGGCCATCCGAACATTTGATTTTGTTCAATAAACCCTAAATGCATAATCCAGATACAATAGTATTCTCATACAGCAACTACTATGATAGGACAATATACTCAAATTAACATGTTTGTGTATAAAGGGCAGGACACAGGTTGTCTCACTATTAGAGCAAGTAGGAATCTTTACTGACATTTAACAAAGAAAGTGAAGACAGTACAGCTGGTTACAACAAAACAGCTGGAGGAAAGGTGATCAGTAGGAAAACAGATGTTTTGCATACCAAAAGAGCCAAACCAGTTCAGTCCTGTGCATTTTGAGACAGAACTGGGGGGAAAACAACAGCTGAATGTTGTTGAGAATCTGATGTGGAAAATACTCAAGGTATGTATTACTTTTAAAAAAACAGCACAATAGTAAACCATTACAATCCCTGCTTTTAAGGCCCCTCTTGTTTCAATCAGAATTAGGTACCTTACCTTTTGGACTTTGTAAATATTAAACCATCATAATCCAGCGAACATCCTTGATGTTATGAAGGCAGAAATGTGACATATCACAAAACAACCTCTTCATACCTTTATCTAAAGTTTCTTGAATCAATAAATAATAGCCACATTTTACTCTTTTCTGTCAGTTGAGAAACCAACTGGCCTATTTTTTCTCCTTAAGTTAGAGTTTTATTTGCAATCAGAGCAAATCAAGTTTGTTTGGGCATATTATTTCCATGTGGAAAGCATTTAAAAGAGTGCATGGTTGACCTATGACGATTTAAAAAACAAAACGGCATATAGCGCAGATACTCTACCATCATTCTTGACTGTTCTTGGACTTCCTCAAAGGGAGAGTGCACAAATTCAACATCCAACATTCAAGTGTAGCTGAATTATTTGTGGTGCTTTAATCTTGATAAACAGGCATTCCAAGAACCAGATTTTCCTCCATTCCAGGGAGCACCCCTGAAACCCACAGCATATAGTAGATTAAAGGTATCCTCAAAGGAGAACCAGAACTGAGCTACTAGTGAAGCTATTGTCCCCAAATGATTCTTTAGAAATGTGGGAATAACATTGTGAACTTTGTTCACAAAGTTACAAGTGAATGTATTAAACACTTGTTCTTAACTTATTAACTGGGGTTCAAATGGCTCTAGTTCAGTAAAAATACATATCTTTGAAAACTAAATATGCAGCACTTTCTGACTCTTTTTGCCCTTAGGTAACATACTTGTTGGAACTATTAATTCAGGACCCTGTCAGCATTTTAAAATGTAATTTTCTAGGCATCTCTGTTTAGAATTAAGCTCCAAGGAATTCAGTGGAGCTTACTACCAAATGAGTGTTGGACAGAAATATCTAATATTTCTTTGGAGGGACCAAATTCTATAAAAGAGAATATTTGTAGCTCAGAGTTGAAATGAGGGGTCTTTGGTGCTCTCTAAGCTTGGTTGTTTCATTACCCAAACTACGTAACATCACCAGTATTTCAAGTTCAGGAAGGCTGGAGGTGAACTCTTCCATCTTGTATCCACAGGATACACTAACTTCAATTGGGTTAACTATTCTCCAAGTATTTAGGGTAAATGATTTTAATGGAATTTAAATATTCTCTTAATAATCAGCATAGGAATAGGCTGGATTGGCCACCCACTTGTTGTTAGATGTCCAATTATATCCAGCACAGCCAAATGTGAGTGATGATAGGAATTTCATTCCATTGAGATTTGTTATTTCATATTTCTGACAGTTGTGATTTGAATCAAAATCCTGGAGGCTCCATGAATTTTTATTTTTATTTTGGCAAATATCTAATCTCAGTTTAACCATAAATCAGTACATGGTCTTAACCAGACCTTAGTAATGGAGTTATGGTCCCAATTGTAGTCATAAATCGAGGACTACCTATAAAAGTTATGAATACAATATATATACAAAAGGTTCTCAAACTTGGCATCTTTAAGATTTGTAGACTTCAACTCTCAGAATTCCCCAGCCACATGGCTGCCTGAGGATTCTGGGAGCTGAAGTCCACAAGCCTTAAAGTTGCCAAGTTTGGAGATCCCGATGTCTCCAAACACCTTGCAATTTTTTATTAGAGGAGCAAAAAAATCACAACTACTGTCCTCGAGAAACTTCCAACAATCTGGCATGTCAAACTGGGATTGCAGCTCTGAAAATGATAGCCAGCTAGGATGGGAATCTGAGAATTGCAAACACTGCATTTTTCTAGGTACCAGTTTGGAAAAGGGTAACTCTTATGAAATTATCTGAATATTTTGGAGTTGGAGTCCAACATATTGGGACAACAAGTTAGGGGAAGACTTCCTCTTTTTTGATGACTAGAATGCAATAAACTCCTAGTGAACATTTCAGCTCATTTTGGTGGGTTTATCATTGTGCAAACTCCTTTGGCCTTTGCACTTTCTCTATTTAAACAATTTGTGTGGAGAGACGGTAAACGCTGCAGAATTCTTGGTTTTTCATTAACATTTGAGTTGATTAATTATATCCTTACCAGTGGCTACAAATAAGCTTCCACTAATTCTCTCATGTTGTCTTGCCACCAACTGTCTCTCCTTCTCCTCCTGCCCTTGGGGATCTCATACAATCAACGATGCCTCTCCAGCTCTTTAAGCAACGAACCTAATAAAGGTCGGAAATTCATCTTTTGCACAATTCTTTTGAGCAAGTGACTACCAGCAATTATGGATCCACTGACAAGAAACACGTTGATGGAAGTGAAACCTAAAGAGCGGTTAACAAAGGTAATACTTATCACAAGATATCTTACTAGACTTCCAAATCAAGATTGATGCCCAGTATCTTAATTAGGTGAAGAATCCTGCAGTGCATCCCTGCACGCTAAACATGGTTTAGTTTATACATGGGTGTTCAGAAAGAAAGGCCAATGTATCTATTGAGGCTTACTTCAGGGTAAACAGGGGCAAAGTTGCAGTCTCATCCATTACTCATTATAACTGAGGTGGGGAAAAACGAAAAAGGAAAGGAAAGAACATATTCATAATTACAATCTAGAAGGTACCGAATTGGAAAAAATCAGCTCTTTTCTTGCATCGATAGAATACATTGACTTCTTTCAAATATGTTTTGAATAAAACATGTTGTCGATAGCTTTCACACTGAGAATGTTGCCTCGAGAGAATTTATGAATGTCATTATCAAACATACTTTTTTCACAACAATTTTCACTCTGGTGACTATTCTTGTGAATGTTTTCATGCAGCCCAATCTGGCACTCTCTGTTTACTTCCTTGATTTAATAAAACTGAAATGTGAGATCAGTAAAAGTTCTCTGCAACTTTGGAGACAATTATCCTTTGCTTTAAAGAGAATTGAAGGATTCATTCAAATTTGCAAATAGTGCAATCCTATGCATATCTAACTGGGGGGGAGGGCATGGGTGTCAGTAAGCTTCAGATTTTGGGGCAAAATTTTCTTTTTTTGTTGAAACAAGGGGGGTCCTAAAAACAGGGAGTTTTTATTTTTAAAAGAAGAAAGAAAATCAAATGAGCAAGCAAAAAGGGAAAAGAAGAAAATTATTGATATAGAAATATAATATCAATCAGCGGAACTAGTTTTATTAAAAATTTCTACCATTGTGGTCTGGAGATTATGATGCGAGTTAGATCATATTAGTAAGCTGGGAACACCAGTTGTATAACTTTGTAGGATTGCACTAAAGTTGTAAGTATACTTACTCAGAAACCTATGTTATAGTTAGACTTAACTGAGAGTCAAATCTACATTTTTGGTTTCAAGCCCATACTGATTGTTATGCATGAAATAATGTACATCTTGCAATTTCTCTCCAGGTTAGACACACATAAAACATACACACTAGGACTTCTACATCTCAAAATATTTGTGATTTGATGGTGATCTATCCTTCTTAAACTGTTCCTTTTGCAACATTGTTCTCCTTTCTTGTGCTAGCCCTCTAAATGCCATTGCAATTTAAATTTTATCAGCAGTTTTTGGTGTGGTTCGGTCTGGGATAAATGCATTTAAATAAAGGTGTAAAAGAGCCATTTTCAATGGTTGTTGATTTTCTGTTATAAAACTGACTTCAAAACATGGCACCTATCTAGTTGAACAAGTTGGCTGATTTTGGACTTTATTTCCAGAGTTTCTAAGACTATTTCTTTGCAGAGGTTGATCGACAATATGAACTGTACTGCATATGCTAAGACTCTAGATTTGCCTATCTGTTTACTTTCAACTCTATCAAAAGCTGTATCTTTGACATGAAACTAATTATGATGCTCACATTCTATGAATGCAACCCTATGCAGAGTTCTTGGGCTGTAAATCACACTCAATATAGTGGGACTTAATTTGGAATAAATATACATAGGATGCAAAGTGTCATAGAGTAATGATATAACCATGTGACACAATAAATGTTAATAAATAAATGAAGCATGAATTTTATTTTATAACAGAGCCTACCTGGTAATCTGAGGCTCAGCCTTCAGAGCCCCTTCAAATGTCAACATCAAACTGAATGTTTTAATATGTAATAAAAAAACAGAAAATAATTAAACCCATGGCCAGTCTTTATGGGTTTATTTATTTATCCCTTTATTTAAGGGATATCTTTAAATTTAAGGGGATTTACATTTGAATTAAATCCAAGTTAGCTTTGTTGTGGTTAGACGTGCTTCTTCAGTAGGCTTCCTTCTGGAGTGGGCTTCCCATCTAAAAGTTGGATCAGACAATAAATAATTTTCTGCATTCCTGACTCAAAAGAGACTCAAAAGGGAGCTGAAATTTGGAGAGAATTATTATTTTAAAAAAAATCTCCTTTTTAATTTTTTTTTAAATTGTATAAATTATAAGTGCAATACTTTGCTTCTATTGGTTCTTGAAGAATACGGGTAGTCCTCAACTTACAACAGTTCACTTAGTGGCTGTTTGAAGTTACAACGGCACTGAAAAAAGTGACTTATGACCATTTTTCACACTTATGGCCATTGCAGTATCCCCATGTGATTTACATTCGGATGCTTGACAACTGACTCACATTTATGACGGTTCCAGTGTCTTAGGGTCACATGATCACATTTTGCAACCTTCTGACAGGCAAAGTCAATGAGGAAACCAGATTCACTTAACAAATGTGTTACTAATTTAACAACTGGTTCATATTGATGATGGTTGCAATGTCCCGGGGTTATAGTATCATCTTTTGTGACCTTTTGACAAGCAAAGGCTTTCCATGGGGAAGTCACTTAACAATCATATCAGTAACATAATACCTACAGTGATTCACTTTTGACACCTTTAACAAGAAAGGTCATAAAATGGGGCAAAACTCGTTTAACAACTGTCTTGCTTAGCAATTGAAGTATTGGGCTCAATTGTAAGTTGAGGACTACTTGTAACCGGCAGCAATGCCAACCTGGAGTTGTCTTTTTACCATACTCCTCAGTCAGAGGTGCTATTCAGCCAGTTCCAACAAGTTCCGGAGAACCGGTAGCAATAATTCGGAGAACTGGCAAATACCACCTCTGATTGGCTGACCGCGGCAAATACTACCTGATTGGCTGACCGCATAGCCACGCCCACCAAGCCACGCCCACAGAACCGGTAGTAAAAAAATTTGAATCCTACCACTGTCCTCAGTTCAGTGAAAGATTTCATCACTCGTGGTTTTTCCTGTGACCTGGAGCAACCATGCTTTTTCTGCACTTTTTAAAAAGCCAATGGGAAGCATGTGTGAGCTCAGGATGTAATCCTCCCATTAGCTTTCCTCATTCCAAATGTGGGACTTTCAGGCCTCAGAGTGATCAACCCAACATCAATAGCATGTTCAAGTTAAATAAGCTCCAAAACCTATAGAAATTTGTAAGAAACAGGGGTATACAAATAATCAGTTTGGAGATTCAGTATGAAAACATCTCAGTAGAATATCCTACCTCAGGGATGGGCAACTACTATATGGCCCCTTTACAACCTGTGGACTTCAACTCCCAAAATTCCTGAGCAACCATTCCATGCTGGCTCAGGGTTTCTGAGAGCTGAAGTCCACAGGTCGTAAAGGAGTCATAGTTGCCCAAGCCTGTCCTAAAAGAATTAGGTTTTTACATGGCACTGATGTTTTGATTTATATGGCTGAAGTGATCCCAGGATGAATAGATTTGATCCACTCTTATGATTCCTGCCTACAGACACCCCCCCCCCCCAGATTCTAGTCTGAGTTGAATCCGTTCAAATCAACATTACCATTCAGGATTTTATCAGCAAATTTAATCCAATCAACATTTAAAATGAAAGCACCCTTTTTTTGCATATTTTTCTCGATTACTCTGAGAATATAGTCAAATTCCTCTTTCATAGGGCAAGAAAACTCTTGAGAAGTTCCAAGATAGATTTCAACAAAATATTAATCAGGTGTTTCATAGGCTTTTTCAAAAACAAAACTTTTATTATATTAGTAGTGTTACTATCTTTAGTCTGTGAAAGCAGTATTAAACATCTTTTAAGACCCGGAACGCTAGCCCAAAAGGCTCAGAGAGTAGAAGCAGTGAAGATTTTTATTTTTTACATAGTGACAGGTGGAATGTCTATTAGAATTTTCATCTTCCTCACAATGGGTCTTCTATGATGGGTTGGGTTAAGAGAATTTTTAGCACCTGACAAGTGGATGGAGCTAGAATTCTGTGAGAGAGATCCCAACGGCAGAAAATGGCAGTTACAGAGGTAAAAAAAACAATACTTCTTTTAAAGCCTATATGTACATGAGAAACTCTACTGTGTTAAAATTTACATGCTACATCTTCTCAAAAAACTGGCCGGTCCCAATTTCTCAGTAAGGAGGGAATTAAAGGTAAAGGAGTCCCTGCGGATTTTACTCTGCTAGTCATACCTGATTTTAGGGAGTGGTGCTCATCTCCATTTCTTTAAGCCATTGAGCCAGGATTGTCCAAAGACATTTTTGTGGTCACGTGGCCACCATGACACTGCACTGCAGGGCAAAACATATGGTGAAACACTGAACACTGTTATCTTCCTGCCAAACTGGTATCTAGTTATCTACTTGCATTAGCTTGCTTTTGAACCGCTAGGTTGGCAGGAGCTGAGGCAAGTGACAGGAGCTCACACCATCACACAGTGCTAGGACTCAAACCGCTGGAGCATAGACCTTCCCTGGCATCTTTTAAGCCACCGAGCCACCACCTCTGACAAAGGAGGGAAGGCGACGGAAAAATTATTAGGGTTAACTTCCGGTTCAGTTTGCCTGCAGCATATTCGCAGTCAATTCAATCCTTATTTCCAGATTGGAGCAAGCACACAGGTCACTCAGTTCAGCCAACAAAAAATTATTTATTAAAGCTCAACAAACATCAAAAACAGCTAGCTGGCAAAATGGGACTGAAGGCAGGTAAACACAGGAAGGAAGGAAGAGAGACATGGAAAAACAGGCAAAAGATAAAAGGGCAGAGGATTTGAAATAACAATCTCCATTTTCTATATCCATGGATCAAAAGAAGAGAACCTTTTAAAGCTGCTGAAAACAATACCGTGGTTGGGCTTTTGTTTATTCTAGCTTTAACCCTTTTATGTAGATAGCAGTGGCAGAAAAGAGACAGAAAGCGCTCTCTATTCTGTACCAGAAGCAATTTGACAAATGGAGTTGTTGTTGTTAGTTGCGTAGTTGTGTCAGACCCATCGTGACCCCATGGACAACGTTCCTCCAGGCCTTCCTGTCCTCTACCATCCCCTGGAGTCCATTTAAGCTC
>JANHJO010000384.1:445996-457667 GCA_032468235.1 Pseudoxyrhopus heterurus
CATATGCACCAAAGACAAATTCCTTGTGTGTCCATTCACACTTGGCCAATAAAGGATTCTGATTCTGATTCTGAAATTAAAGTATTATACAAACACCCCCAATTCTCGCTTCTTCCCTGAATACACATTGAACGTGTTTAAACTTACTAATTTACAAATGGAGATTTTATTTAAAGTTGACGGTGATCATGAAACTTTGTGGAGACCGATGCTCAGCAGATACTAATTAAACATGTCTGGAAGGAGGAGAGAAATTTAATCTTCTTTGAGGGGAAAGAGGAAAATGAATTGTGTCTTTTTGGAGGGAGATGCTGCTCCTTTGTGTGCTGGAGGCTCAAGAGCCTGGAGTAGAGTGGCTGCCACCCCAAAAGGATCACTTGCTCAGTGCAACCGCTTGATTAAAGCAGTGAAGGGGTTCCTTGGCTCCGCTATGGCATGGATCGAGTGGGAGATCTTGTCATGCGATGCTCCATTCAGTCCACGCTTTGGAAGCACCAAATAACTCTCTCCCCATTAACCTGCAGTAGTGAGTTTCTGCAGGGCCCTTGTGAAACCAAAGTTTTACATGGCTAAATTTACTATTTAAATTTAATTTTGTGTGTGCTCAGCTTTTTACTGTGTGCACAGGTTTTATGAGTAGTATGCATGGGCACAACTTAGGGGGAACATAGGATGTGAATAAAGGGGCACTTGGGGATGAAGACCAGGGGTGTCAAACTCGCAGCCCATGGGCCAGATGTGTCAGATGCTGGCCATGGCCACCCATTTTATCTCAGGGGGGAAAAATCATGATACGTCACGTGATGACAATGTGACGACGCATGTTTGACACCCAATGTAGACCATGCTGTGCTCTTAGTTAAGAATCCATTACTATACTTCCATTACAATACAATTACACTTTTGTCTATCCTATAGCAATAGCACTTAGACTTATATACTGCTTCACAGTGCTTTTACAGCTACTCTAAGCAGTTTACAATGTTAGCATATTGCCCCCAACAATCTGGGCCCTCATTTTACCCACCTCTGAAGGAGGGAAGGATGAGTCAACCTTTAGCCTGGTGAGAGTTGAACAGCCAGCAGTCAGCAGAAGTAGCCTGCAGCACTGCAGTCTAGCCACTGCACCACCGCTGCTCTTACATTCTACTATTTCTTCTTTACTATTATTGTATACAACTTTATTAAATTTCAAACACTAAGAAAATACAGGTAATCTATATCTATAAAAGAGAAGTGTGGGTTTGTATGTGCTCGATTCCCAGCCACACCCCTGCACCTAACTCCCCCAAATTTGGCATATACATAGTTTGGGGTTGTGAGATCAGCACTGTGGGGGTCACGAAACCCATTGGGGGGTCTTTCCCCCCAAAATTGATGAAACAACAGAAAACCTTCATTGCGCATGCTCAGCTTCTGCTTCTCACCCGTTGAAGCCCGCGGGAGGAAATTGCCACCAATCAGCTGTTGCGCCTGCAGGCTGAAGGCGCAGCACAGAGAGAGCTGCACTGTCCCCGTAGCTTCCCGCGCCCGCCCACACTGTCCCCGTAGCTTCGCACGCCCGGACAAAGCACACAGCAACATAGGAAACAGCACAAAGCACCCACTGGA
Source organism: Pseudoxyrhopus heterurus (assembly GCA_032468235.1). NCBI lineage: Eukaryota > Metazoa > Chordata > Lepidosauria > Squamata > Pseudoxyrhopus > Pseudoxyrhopus heterurus. Next base: position 447,608 of record JANHJO010000384.1, read on the forward strand.
GACAAAGTAGGTGGCAGCAGTTAGGACATTGACACACCCAGAAGACACAGAGTAGCAGGCATCACATACACAACATCAACAAAACAACAACCCAGAAATATATGCCAACACAAATATACTTCATTAAAAAAAAAACCCGAGCAAGGCAGGGTAATCAGCTAGTAAAAGTTATAAAAGAAAAGCGAGGAAAAGAATGAAGAGCATAACAAGAAAAAAATGAAAAAGAGAAAAAGAGTAACTTCCTACTCTCTTCAGCATAGATATAAATATGTAATAAAATAACCTTTAAGCTTAACCAGTTTTTATTTCTATATTATGTTCTATTACTACTATAGAGGAATATTTTTCTTGTACGCTGCTCTGTCTTTAATCCCTCTCATCTGGTTTTCTTCTACTTTTTCCTTCCCTGTTAATGGCCAACATCTAAAGCATTTTCACCTTTTTACACTCTGTTTTGCTTTCTTTTGCTGTGCCTTTACTTTTTTCTTCGGGCTCATCCACTCTCTGGGAAGGAAAAATTCCTTCTTTCATCCAGCTGTTTTTCTCTCTTAGCTGCTGGTTGCAGAGCTTCCAAGACCCACCTGTCTCCTCCCTCCTCCTCCTCTGCCTATTTCAAGGTTGCAGTTTTATTGGCAATCCTGGTGTGCTGGTGCTGGGGAGAAGGTTCACATAGGAAGGGAGGAAAGCAGCCCAGGTGCCTGCAATTTTTCTCAGCAGCCTGCCCTTCCATGGCATTGAGAAGAAGATAATTGCATGAACAATGAAGGTCACAAGACTGGGAAGCTTAAGCTGACTATGCCTATGGAGATTCTCAGTCATCCGGGTCACTGTTGCCCCAAAGGTACTTTTTTCAAGAGGCAACTGGACTTTCTGGTTTTTCTTTGAAGATGTTTTGCCTCTCACCCAAGAAGCTTCTTCAGCTGAAGAAGAAGAAGAGCTGAAGAAGTTTCTTGGATGAGAAGCAAAATGTCTTCAAAGGAAAACCAGAAAGTCCAGTTGCCTCTTGAAGAAGCATCTTTGGGTTAAATTGATTATCTTTTGACTTTACATGCCATTACACACACTCCAAGATTTGGCTTATGATTACTCACATGCTCACAGCCCTAGTCAACAGCTACATTCAAATCTCTTTCAGCTAAACATTGAGACACAACCAGCATACACATAGTCATTCACACATACTTGCATCCTTCTCAACTAGGCTGGTAGGCACTAGCCAGAGGGATGGAAGCCATTGAGTCTGGACCCAAAGAGTACTCAAAGTGTGGATGGGCTTCAGAACCCCTTTTATCCCCCAAATCCTTGCTTGCTTTGTTTTGTTGATTGACAAGACTGGCGGGTACTCTTACTCTTGTTAATTTACAAGTCTGGTTGCTGTTAATGGGGTTTGAGGAGGGGTTTCCTATGTGCTCAGGCCCAACTTCTTTTGTCTGGTTCAGATGACATTTTGCCTTTATTTTCTTTATTGATTTAGTTTCTTCTTATCCATGTGTCCTAGGACAATGGCCCCCGACCTTTTGGGTACAGGGACTGGTTCCGTGGAGAGATGTTTTTCCGTGGAACAGAGGGGGAATGGTTTCACATGCTGCCTGCATCCAACAGATAGGGCTTTGCTTGTTTGCATAGCCTGGTTTCTAGTATGCTGCAGACATATTGGCTTTTATATAGCCAGCTTACATGCCTCCTCCATCTTTAGGCATGGCAGCTTCAGTCTTGTCTCACAATACCAAGTCAAATCTTTGGATCATTCAGCTCAGTATTATCTCAAACACTTTATCCAACTTCATATCCTCCAACTTGCTGGGCCAGGAAATCTGGAAGCTGCGGTCTTATCATGTTCCCCAAGATGGTGTGTGTGTGTGTGTGTGTGTGTGTGTGTATATATATATATATACATACACACACACACATACATATATATATATATATGGACTGGTAGCTACACACCAAATATTGCCCCAGGAATCTTTTCCAACCTGCTTTTGGAAGTGAACTAGGTTTCTACTTTACCAATATATGTTCAGCATTGTATCACTCTTCACGTTTGGAATCGTTCCCCATTACTGTTATGATGGGTATCTACCCATACTTGAAACAGTAGAAAATTACACCTGCTTGACTTTTTCTGCTCCAATGTTTGGTCCTTACCTTGCCTCTGTTGTTTGTCTTCCCTCCCAATTATGACATCTGGTTTTCTGCAAAGAAATGCAGATATCACATATGTTGAGGCTGCCTTGAATGGTGTTGGAATAATACCAGAACAACTAAGGAGGTCTTAAGATTGTTTATTCATAGGTTGGGGATGACATGACGGTAAAACCAGAGAATGTTGCAGAAAATAAACCTTGTCCAAGCAGGTTTGTTCAATGGTTATGTTCAAGTGGGAAAAGTTTGAAATTACAGGGTTTTCACTATATGTTAATAAATCAAACATCAGATCAGCTATTATTTTGGCCTTTCTCAGAACAAAAATGATAAGGTGAATATGGCTAGGCTATATTTATCCCATCACTTAATTGCCTTTGATTTCTACAGCAATGCTTAACAGGTTCATTTTTGCTATGGACACTGAGAATTGGTTATTTTAATAGCTCAGTGGGTAGTGGAAACCCGGCCACTTGCGATGGATGTTAGATAGCAATTGTGGTGGGTTTTTTTTCCTTTTTAGTCTTTAAGGTTTAGCATGAGGTAAGGGTCCGTTTGTGCGCTAATCAGAATGTCATTGCTTTCATCTTCTAGTTACATTGGGTTTTTCTTCTTATATGACGTGTTTGTTATTTAAGACTGTAACAAACTCCCATTGAGATTTTGAAACTAATAGCATTTCCCTTGAAGAGAAAGGCTGCTTATTGATTGACAGTCCAAGATACAAAGTACTCTCTGAAGCATGAAGATTGAAATCTGCTCTTATTTGACCGGGTTATGTTTCTCCTTCCACCACCACCCTACCCCCTCTGCTCCTGTCCTGTTGCCATGAAATGTATGATAAAATGGAATATGTTTCCTCGGTAATGAAACAATTCACTAAGGATTAAGTCGGCTGGTTTAATCATGGTTTCATTTGCTATTTGCAAGTTGAATACATGAACACGTTTTTTTATTTCTCAGATCTGTAAAAAAAAACAACCCACCTTATTTATGGAAGAAGACGGCAGGCCTGGTGCGTATGTTCTCATTCACATCGTTGTGTGATTCAGAACATGGTCATTGGGAAGAAAAATCACTTGATGGGATGACTCAGCAGATTGTTAGGAATACAACTGTTCCCTTGTCCAAGATACTGTTGAGTATTTTGGTATTCTGGCTGCTGTGGCCAGCAAGGCTTTGGAACTAAAACAAGACTGGCTTGAAGTTTCAGAGGACATGAAAACATGAAAAGATTGTTTTTTTAAAAAAAAATGAAAGGAAAGGAATTGGAGGTTGCGAACTGTTGCTCTCCAGAAATAAAAGAACAAGTACTTTCATTGGCAGGGGAAGGAAACTTTGTGGCTTTCCTGATAGCAATAGCACTTAGACATATATATATTGCTTCACGGTGCTTTACAGTCTCTCTATGCGGTTTACAGAGTCAGCATATTGCGCCCAGCAAACTGGGTCCTCATTTTACCCACTTTGGAAGGATGGAAGGCTGAGACAATCTTGAGCCAGTCAGAATCAAACTGTTGGGAGTCGGCAGAATTAGCCTGCAATACTGCATTCTAACCACTGCTCCACCAGAGTTCGTGTAGCTGATGTTGCTGAACTGTAAGTCTGCCATTATATTTGTAGTTCATCAACATCTGGAGAGTTATAGGTGCCATAGTCTGTACAATTAAATGAAAAAAAATCACCCAAGCAGCCTCTTGATTTCCCCCCCCCCATTTTTTCTTGAAAAAAACAACAACTATAGAGTAGAGATAAATTGCAATGTACTCAGAGGACCAATGGAGAAGAAATGTTCATTGCCTGTTTCTACAAGCAAAACTGCATCCCCAAGAAAAAGTTCTAGATCCCAAATTAGAAGTATGACATTTTTTTTAAAAAAAAAGTACACCAATAAATCTTCTAGAAATCTCTGTTATCTTTTGTCTTCTTTCGGGCGTCATGCAAAATGGGTCACCCTATTAGACACATGACTTCCAGCATCTGTTTCAGTTTGGTTTTATTACAAATACTGACAAGCTAATGGCAGATGACACAATCTGAAAAATTAGGCCTCTGTGTGTGTATTCATTCTTGCAGAAACTCTTTGGTCCCTTCTTCTAGTTGTGACAGTGATCTAAGCACTCATCCAGGATGATACAGGATGTGGCCCTCTGCGGCAGCCCATAACTTCAGTTAATTAAAAAGTTTCCTTCTAGAAGACATAATTTGTCAAGTTGGGATGTTGCTTCTGGACAGGTCATTTGTTTTCCAGTCTGATGAGCTGCCACAATGTTGTGAGTTGGGCCAACAACTTAGCTTCATTCTCTAGCACAGCTGAATGTAAAATACAACCATTAGAATTTTTTTAATAGGACCAAAAAATGCTTCTCTGAGTCTTTACGTGTCAGCTTGAACTCACAACCTGCCAGTCCATATGCAGCATCTTTTAAGAACCTTACCTTTACTTCTATCATGTGTTTATTTCCGTAAATATAGCACAATTGCTTGAAGACAACACAAATGGTTCTGTTGCTACATTATTCCCTATAGTCATTTAAACAAAAGTAATCAATTTATTTTTTGTCAGCTCCTAGACCTGTCTTTAAATGAAGTTTGATAAAAAGTTAATGTTTTATAGTTTTGGAAAATGGACATTCAGCCATTGTTTGTTTCTTCTTTCTCCACTCCATAGAGAAAGTTGTGGGTACAACCTGACAGTATCAGAATAAAATAAGACCAAATAAGATAATTAAAGGCCTGGAGACTAAAAAAAAATATAAAGAACAGTTGCAGGATTTGGGTTTGACTAGTCTAGAGAAAAGAAGCACTAAGGGTGACATGATAGCAATATTCCAGTGTTTGAGGTTGCCACAAAGAGGAGGGGGTCAACGTATTACCCAAAGCACCTGTAGACAGGACAAGAAACAATGCATGGAAATAATCAAGGAGAGAAGCAACCTGGAATTAAGGGGAAAGTTCCTGACAGTTGGAACAATTAATCAACAGAATAACTTGCCGAAGTTGAGAATGCTCCAACACTGGAAGTTTTTAAGAAGAGATTGGATAACCATTTGTCTGAAATGGTATAAGGTTTCCTCCTTACAGGGGGTTGGACTAGAAGACCTCCAAGGTCCCTTCCAGTTCTATTCTGATTGATTGATTGAGGTACATGCAAAGGAGACATAAGGATATTTTGAGCTATAAAAGCTCTGGAGTAGGAAAAGATTCCCAAAGCAAGAATAGAAATATTCTTAGCTCGCTACAAAAAACATTTGAAACCTGTTATTTCTGTCAAAGGAAGTGTTACAAAGGACTGGTTGAAAGGGTATCCATACTTCCACACCTGGTGTGTTCAATTTTTTTTTACTTATTTTGAATCTGTTAACTGAACATAAATAGTAAGTATGCTTTCAAATTTGCCAAAAGGTATTTTATTTATGGTTTTGTGTGTCAGCTTCATTGAAGGTATTCACTGAAATGTACAATTTAGCCAGTGGGGCCTAAAGGTTGCATTCAAATATATGTATACCTCTTTGCAATATTTGCCTAATGTACATATTAGCCTCTAGTGTAATCCATTTTGATATATTTTAGGTATATATAGTATTATCACACATACACACACAAACAACACCATCTCTATATCTGCCTGGTCCTTGTTGTCCCATCAGTATGGGTTGTTTGTTTTTTTGCCAGAAAAAAATGTGATTTATAGCTCACTTATGTGTCATAATCCTTCAAAGCAAAATTGAATCAAAAGCTCCCATTTTCCTTCAATGTGTCATACTTCATGTTATTTAACACTCCTGGTGCTTCAGCCTACATCAAACATTGGAGAAGGAGAGATGCCAAAAGGTTTTTCATGATGGTAAAGGAAGCTTACAAGCCTCTGTACTTATTTCTATGATCTCTCAAACCCTCACTGTTCTAGTGTGATTTCAAAAAGGTCATCTGATTGTAAATTCATGAGCAAGACATTATCATTCTTCACAGCCCTGGTTGAACTGATTTATTATATGTAACACTAAAAGGAAAAAAATAAATAATACTTCTGTACAGTTAGTCCTTGACTTATGACCAATCGCTTAGTGACTGTTCGAAGTTACGATGGATATCGCCAGAGCTACTTACAACCTGGTTTTGAAGTTATGACTGCTCCCAATGAAGTATATTCCAATGAAAAAGTATGATAGTCAGTAATTCCTCCATTTAAAATGCTATTATAGTTGTTCCTTTCATTGGTTTCCGGTTTAGGTCCATGTGTCAGCTAATTTATTTAAAAAAGATTAGTTCAAGTTTTCACACCATTGTGATGGTGCCTTTTTATTATTTTGCGAATTGTTTTAACTCTTGCTAAAATGATAGCAGATAGCAGTTCCAATATCTCAGGAGTTGCCACAAAGAAGAGGAGGTCAAGTTATTCTCCAAAGTACCTGAAGGAAGGATGAGAAGCAATGGGCGGAAACTAATCAAGGAGAGAAGCAACTTAGAACTAAGTTCTAAGAAATTTCCTGACAGAACAATTAATCAGTGGAACAACTTGCCTCCAGAAGTTGTGAATGCTCCAACAATGGAAGTTTTTAAGAAGAGATTGGACAACTATTTGTCTGAAATGGCATAGGGATTCCTGCCTGAGCAGGGGGTTGGACTGGAAGACCTCCAAGGTCCCTTCCAACTCCGTTATTCTATTAGTTATATTTTGTATTCTGATAAATTAATTAAAAAAATTGAAAATGGATTCTGCTATTTTTTGAAAACAAAAATCCCAATAATAGCCAGTCCATTCTATTCTTTTAGCACCTTCCCAAAATCTTTTATTCTACAGAGTGGACTTCTTCATTTTAAATCATAACTGAAATGGGGAAGGGATTTTGTCAAGTCCAGAAAAAAAAAAAAACCCCAGAACTCACCAATCACATTTCCCAGCAGAAAGACCACAAGAGCCATGGTGAAGGATCCTGTCCAATAGAGGCCGACGTTCCGATAACTCTTTCTAGAAAGCAGAATGTTCCGGTAACATTTTTAAAAAAAAAAATACCAAGCAGATATCCTGGAAAGCATTACGGGCAGTCCTTGACTTATGACCATCACTGAGGCCTGAATTACGGTTGTTAGTCGTGGTGGTCATTAAGCAGGTCCTCATGTGACCACACCCAATTTTATAACTTTGTGGTCGCAATCACTTCTGGCAACCTTCTGACAAGCAAAGTCAATGGGGAAGCCAGATTCACTTAACAACCGTCTTACTAAATTAACAAGTGTAGTGATTCACTTAACAACGATGGCAAGAAGGCTTATAAAATGGGGGCAAAACTCATTTAACAACTGTCTTGCTTAACAGCGGAAATTTTGGGCTCAATTGTGGTCGTAAGTCGAGGACTATCTGTACCTCCCCATAGCTATCATCTATATATATATAAAAATGGATGTGTGTGTGTCTGTGTGTGTGTATGTTCCAGCATAATTCTGTAACGCCTCGAGCAATTTCAACCCAACTTGGTACACAGATGTCTCACCCTCTGGAAACAAATACTGTGGGGGTAAGACACCCCTAACACCCCTCAGTGGGGATGTTCTGACTCCTCGGGGTGTGTGTTCTGTGAAGATATAGCCTACAATGCAGTGGAGTTGCCATGATAACGGCTTCACAGTACTCCACAAGGGGGCGTTTAACGGGACCTGCCTGCACCACTACGAGACCGACACGACGTACGTCCCACAGAGACGACATTTCTTGACGCTTCTGGGGGCACAGGGAAAATGTTTTTAACTAATTTAATTGTCGCCGAAATTAGGGCTCAGGGAGAAATTGCTCTTGCCATCACCCCTTCAGGAATTGTGGAGACATTAATGGAAGGAGGGAGGAGAGCCCATTCCGCACTTACATTGCCATTCCTGTCTAATACAGGATTGGGATAAATAAATACCTGGGCAACGCCAGGTTATCAGCTAGTACCCTATAAAAATACGGTAGAGTCCCAGGAGTTTTTGTGGTCTGCTTCTTGACCTGGTCTGTCTCAAAGGGCGGAGACTCGGCCTCACCTTTGAACAATGGCTGCAATCATGAGGAGATACATGGGGAAGTTCACCACAGCGTGCCAGTAGGAGATCATAATGCCATATGCTGTGCCCAGATAAGGCTCACCCTGCAACCCAGAGGAGAAAACAGGAACACCATCAGAAAAAAATAATCTTGAACTCACTCCTCTCCCAGATGCCTTCACAGAACAAGTCAACCAGCTAAACGCAGGAAGCTTGTTCTCTGTAGCTCCAAAAGGCAGGGCTGGAATGCCTCAAAACAAAATTGAGCTAAATTTTGGAAGGTAGGTCCTAATAGGACAAGCTTCCTTGAGAGACAGCAGGGTCTCCTCCATCAGAAGTCGCAAAGCTGAGGTCAAAGGATGCAAGATCCCTGAGCAGAACTCTGAATCTCTGAGCACCCTTTCAACTCGATCGGAGCTCACACGACCCCTCAACCACGGCAGTTAAAAACTCAGCAAGTAAATTTTCACGATACTGTACAGGGAGTTCTTGACTTATGATCACAACTGAGCCCCACATTTTTGTTACTAAGCAGGGCAATTAAGTGAGTCACACCCCATTTTATGACTTTTTTTTTGCCACGCTTGTTAAGTGAACCATTGTCGTTAAGCGAGTCATGCAATCTGGGTTCCCTCACTGACTTTGCTTGTCAGAAGCTCCCCAGATAGAAATGACAAACCTGGGACTTCAGGGCACAGCAACCATGATAAATATAGGTAATTCTCGACTTACAGTTCATTCAGTGACCGTTCAAAGTTACAACGGCACTCCAAAAAGTGACTTATGGCCGTTTTATATACTTACAACCATTGTGGCACCCCAATGGTCATGTGATCAAAATTCAGACTCTTGGCAATTGACTCATACTTATGACACTTACAGTGTCCTGGAGTCATGTGATCCCATTGCAACCTTTTGACAAGCTTGTCAACCGGCATATATTTATGACAGCTGCAGTTTCCCAGGGTCCTGTGATCCCCTTTTGCGACCTCCTGACAAGCAAAGTCAATGGGGAAGCCAGATTCACTTAACAACCGTTGACTAATTTTACAACTGCAGTGATTCACTTAACAACTGTGGCAAGAAAGGTTGTAAAATGGGGAAAATTTCACTTAAAATGTCTCATTTAGCAACATGAATTCGGGGCTCAATTGTGATCATAAGTCGAGGACTACCTGTATACTTATGTTTATCAGCCAAGATAAAACCGGGCAAGAAAAATTTAAAAGGCCTCATTTTTTTCACAACATTGAATTTCTCCAACTGTGAAAATAGGGCCGCGATCTGTCTCTGTTGAAGCTACAAGGAGGAGACATTCTCTCGTCTTCTAGAATCTTCCTCCGGAAAGTCTCCTCAGAACTGAGCTCAACTTTTGATGACTTCATGGATCATCTCCATATCGTCTGACACTGGGGGTTTTTTTCTGGGATTTTTTTTTTAAAAATTCCTAGTCTGGGATTTTCAGGTGGTTTCCCCCCATCCAAAAACTAACCACCTATAGCCCTGCTTAGCTTTTGGAGATCAGCTAGTTGTGTCAGGAAGAAAGAAGGGCAAAGGAGCTGAATTGCACCACTTTGAATGACATCCAGAACCAGCCAGTTAGCAGTCAAGGAGCACAAGGGGTAAAGTTAGGATAAGGGTGTATAGATTGCTCTCAATGGGGGTGGGTTTCTTGTCCTTTGGCAATAGTGCAGAAACGATTTCAAAAAATTAACGAGATCAGGAACTAATGGGGAAAGAGAAATTCCTAATTAGGAAATTCCTAATTAGGAAATTGGCTCAGTGGGTAAGACGCTGAGCTTGTCGATCAGAAAGGACGGCAGTTCGGCGGTTCGAATCCCTAGTTACTTGTCCCAGCTTCTGCCAACCTAGCAGTTCGAAAGCATGTAAAAAT
>JANHJO010000384.1:471702-482830 GCA_032468235.1 Pseudoxyrhopus heterurus
GAAAGGCACGGAAAGGAACGGAAAGTCGCCACGCCCAACCTGGCCATGCCCCCCCCCCCAAGGTCAGACACAACTTCGATGTGGCCCTCAATGAAATCAAATTTGACACCCCTGCTCTAGAGGGTCCTCTAGAGCAGGGGTCTCCAACTTTGGCAACTTTAAGCCTGGAGGACATAAACCTCCAGGCTTAAAGTCTATGTCCTCCAGGCTTAAAGTTGCCAAGGTTGGACGTCCCTGCTCTAGACTGTCTATCGGAACAAGCAGGCAGGAAAATTTTAAAATTGTGTACTCTCTTTTACATGGGTCAATTCAGGTTTCATAATCTAGTCCCAGATTAAAGTCAATATTTTTTTTTAAAAAAAACTTTCCATAGCCAAAGGCAAGTTTCCCACCAATCAGTGTCATGCTCAGCAATTGACTGGATGTGTATACTGTTGTTGGATCTATCAACAGTTATTAACAATGGAAAACATAGGTTTATCAGAGACATACCAAGGGGAGGACTAGGGTAGAATCCATACCTTGAACTTCTAGCCATCCAGATAAACGTTTGATCCAATCCAACAAGTTTACACTGCTTAGGTGTCCCAGATTGGGGGATATACAACGCCTCCATTTGCAAACCATGATTAAATGTTAAAAGTTGTGCCAGTATATTTCTGATACTCATACAGTTCAAAAAAAAAAAAGCAAGCCACACCGAAAAGAGCTTTTGTATCGTATGATACCAACTAGTATTGCATTGCATGTATAAATAAAATGTTAATGATAAATACCGCTGTAATAAAATGTTTCATCTAATGTTGGGTTTTTTTTAATAAAGACTTCTGTCTAAAGAGTGATCTGCTATGAAAAATCCATTCGCTCTTCTATTCTTTTTTTTTTACTTCCTTTGTGCTTGGAAATGGATTTTACACTCTTTTTTGAGGCTAGAATTCTCATTAGACATTAGCTGGGGTAGATGTGACAAAACTACCAAGCAAAATAAGGTAGAAGCTTCATCTGGCAGATTTGCCTTTTTGCACTTGTTCCAAATGGCAAGCTCCTTTGCACATCTGCTTCTGGTAGGAAAGTCAATTGATTTCTCAGTTTCTCATTAATAGGTGACCCTGTGGTATATAAGAGTCCAGATGTTATATCAGGAAAACAGTTGTGCTATCAAGCTAGGCTGGTGATAAGGACAAGAAAATTCTAAACCCTGGAAAAGATAATGCCATTCTTGGCATTATCTTTTCTGCATTTTCCCGTCAAATTAATATTTGTGGCTTGTTGATCAGGCAACAATAGGTGAAACCTCCTGTAACAATAACTCATTCTGATTATTGAATAAAGCAAGGATGAGCAAACTTTCTCAGTCTGAATTTTCTTCTTCCTCTTCTTTTTACAATATTATTGGGATAGATCTCATGATATACTGTCATACTGAGTTGAAAAATTGTGGATTTGGAGATTAAGGATTTTAAAGATAGAAGTGGGAGTGTTAAACCTCACAAAGGCTTAGAGGCTTAACGCATCCATTTTGTCTGTTCACTCTAGGCAAAATAAACTATCAATCCCAAGCACTGATTTTGACACTGAATTTTAGAGTCACAACAATCTCAGGCTGTTGCTCAAGGCCACAACATGAAGACTTTGCAGTTCGCCTTATTATACCTAGCATGAATTGCAAATTACAAAGCGCAAAGAAAGACCAACACCATTCCTTAAGTCAAAACTAAAAAAAAAAGGAAGAGCAGAATTATGTGAGTCCAGCTACAATAAAGAATACATGAAAGAATAAGACAATCCTGCCTTGTAGTTACTAAAGCACATGACAGCTGGGCTGTTTCAACCAACGTACAGTCAGCGTCACTATAAAGACACACTTACTTGTATATCATTTGAGCAAAAGTTTTTTTTATCTGAACTTAACAGAGTTCAGTTCTCAAAGGGCAAATCTTTTTTAGGCTGATACTGAGTATATGTCTGGTGGAAACTCAGGGCTGATCCCTGCAACTCCATCTATCTATCTCTGTATCTATTACATTTATATACCAACCTCTCTATAAAAACATCCAATTTAAAACATCACCTGTATAATTAAAAATCTCCAATGCACTTGAAACATTCACAGTTACTTCAAAATATCCCTGATATAGTCAGTATCAAATCGTCACAACATAGATGGTGACAACAATAACTGAAGAACCCCATAACAATAGGACTGTCAACCAATTGATAGCAAGAAACGACATACAATACTGTCTTTCTTCTGATTCTTGGAAGAATTAATGGAATCTCCATCCATTTCAGACCATCACGTTCCCTTTTTCATCCACTGGATCGAAAGCTGTGAACTGTATTGTTAGATTTTTAAGAGGCACCCTGAAATCAAAGTAAATGTTATCATCAAGCTTTTAATTCCAGATTTGAAGCTGCTTTTACTGAGAGGGGATTGTAGTGTGATGTATAGTGAAGCTGGACTGTTTTTCTGATTAACCACGGGGTTGTTCTATAGCAGGGGTGTCAAACTCAAGGTCCGCGGGCCAGATGCAGCCCGCAGTCCTTCACCCTAGAAACAGTGAAGTACTGGCCCACGGTGACCTGCCAGCGAAAACGTTTTCATTGGCAGAGTGCTTGGGCCACCACAGGCGCCCCCAACACCTTGGGGGACTCCCACCCAGTCCCCCGAGGTGAAATACAACCCTGATGCGGCTCTCAATGAAATCAAGTTTGACACCCTTGTTCTATAGGAAGCAAAAGTGCTAAGAGGAAGAAGCTTCATTGATCTTAGAACAAGTGCATATTTTATATACCTTCAATTACAATTTACATCTGTCCAGTTCCCAAACGTATCTGCAAAAACAGGAAAGGAGACAACTTCTTAGAGGAGGAAACTGAAATTTTCCATAAGAAATGTTAAAAAGTGTTGCATGTTCAACAGTAAGAATAACGAGTAAGTGAAAAGAGGCCTTCACTTATTATTTTATAGCAACTACTTCAAGCGCCAGAGATGAAATACCAATAAAAATTAGAAGAGACTATTTGTAGCTCCAAGTTGAACTGTGGAATCCTTAGTGATCTTTGAGCTTGACTCTTTTCTTGCAGACGTTTCATTACCCAAGTAGGTAACTTCTAGCACTGATGAAGTTACTTAATTGGGTAATGAAATGTCTGCAAAACAACCAAGCTCAGAGAGCACCAAAAAACCCCAAAATAAAGATTACTTTTGACTGAGCCTCAAATGCAATTCTTACAAAGAAGATGCATTTAGGAAGAGTAATGTCTAAAAATGAGCATTAATAACAAATCATGTTTTTGATTAATTGCGATGTAGCTTTTTGAAGGTTTTGGAGACTGGAGACACACAGTATTAGCACAAAATGTGGTAATTATTCCTGAGTAGGTTTGTAAGCACCTCTGAAGAAGAAACCAGATTCTAAGAGTCATATTTTTGAATGTTAACTATCAAAACAATTCTTGGATGGTTTCCCCAGGGAACCTAAAACATATTATTTTTCTTTCACCTGATTTTAAGCAAAATAATTATTGGATGTCATATTCAACTCAATTAAAATTTCTCATGATGAAGCTACTTAATCCATAGGATCAGGTGAAGCGGTAACTTCTTTTCTCTCTCTCTGAATAAAGGAAAGGCTAAAAGATTGAAGTGCACTGGCTGTGGAAAAGAAATATTATGGAGAAGGATCCATTTTGATGTTTCTGGTGTTCTCTGTACTGGTTTGTGTATTATCCCCATCAAACCATCACAATTGACATGCAGACTACAGCTTGCCTGGCCCTTCACCCTGCATTTATGAAAAAAAAAACCTATTGTGCATGTATCATATATTCCGGTATCTCCTGTGAAAAGCCATGTCAGGTTTCTTCCCCATCCCTTTGTCTAGAGAAAATGCTAATGGGAAATATGAAATGTGAATAGTCGAGAGAGAATTACTATAAAAAGGAAAGAAAGCAACATATTTTTTTCCCCATCTAGGTGGCTGTCATACAGCAGGGAGCTGATCTTTATTCGTCATGAATGAGCCAATCTGCTTTATTTAGGGTGGACTAAATAATTGGTGACCCGCTGGGTCATCGTTTCAGAGATATTTCATTACCTACACAAAGAAACACAATGACCAAGGGCAAAAAAAAAGGGTGTGGAAATGACTTCTGATATTCTGCCAACTCGACTGCAGATGATTGTCCTCTGGCACCCAATGATGGGACTGGTCTATGTGTCCTCCAGAGCAGTGGTCTCCAACCTTAGCAACTTTTAAGGCTTGTGGAATTCAATTCCCAGAATTCCTCAGCCAGCAAAGCTTTTAAGCTTTAGCTTTAAGACTTGTGGAGTTCAACTCCCAGAATTCTGAAGTCCACAAGTCTTAAAAGTTGCCATGGTTGGAGACCACTGCTCCAGAGGGCTAGGGCAGAACCAGTCTATCTGATCTCCAGGAACCAAAGGAAAGGTTGGTCTACCCAACCTCCAGAGGTCTGGGGGGGGGGACCAATATATTGAACTGCCGGGTGGTGACACCTGAAACAACCACAAATTTGCCAAATTTCAATCCCATGGGGTCTCAGATACTTGGCTGCCTAAAATGGAGCCTAAATTGTATGCTACTTCACTTCTACTCTCAGGTTTAATGCTTTAAAGAAGGTTGCTGCCTTGAATGAAAAAATATTAATGGACACAGGTAGAATCTGGCAATCCTAGTTCAGCGAGAGTTCAGATTTTGCTTAAAATCTATCTTGAAATGTCTTGATCATGTTCTTCCCCTGCAAAAGAGGGTTTTGTTTTTGTGCCTTGCTTGTGAGGCACTTCCTGTTCAAAATTCTCTTTCTGAGATTACATCAGAAGATATTACTGCTGATTTTTTTTTCTCTTACCCAACTCATCAACTCTGGTGGCTGCCCACAATATGATAAGACCCCAGTAGAGTTCCTTTGTATTCCTTGATTAAAGGAATAGTTATTAAATAGTCCTGTAGAAATTCAAAGAGGCCACTGACTTGCAAAGAGATGATTATTTCATGAAACAAGGCATTCACACACATTCCTTGCCCATCTTGAAACCTCAAAGGTATAAAAAGACACCTGTCCACCCAGGATGATTTTACCACCTGTCCTCCTCCTCCTCCTCCTCCTCCTCCTCCTCCTCCTCCTCTTCGAAAAATACTTCTCTGTTACTTGTTTGTTTGCTTTATATGGTCTCCTATCTCACAATATTAACTCTGGGGGTGTGTGCAAAAATTAAAATCCAACAATAACCCAGATGCCCCAGATAAATGACAGCTTCCAATCATAAAATATATCAAGCACCTTCCCCGGAGGAAATATGATTCTTGGGTCCAACAAGATGACATTGTTTAATTCAGGAGACTCAGAGCATGCTGTCTCTACTCGATCTGGGGAGTGAATAAAAAAATATAACTAAAAAAAGGCAGCTCTGTATGTAGCCTGGCCTTATTGAATTAATTTCTCTTTTTGCAATAATATTTAGTTTATTCAAGGAAAGTTAAAATACAGAATCCTGAAATATTAAAACAAAAAGGAGGGGGGAGCACCACAACCAAGACATTGGGGAAAAAAAGATTTAACACATATACACATAACAGCCATTAATATTGTTGCATGGTATTAATCAGCATTCAACCAGGGAAGATGTTACATAAATTAATTTCAATTAAATCCTCTTTCATCAGATTGAAGGGAAGTGCTGGAAAATACTGTAAACTGCAGGGGTTTATTATTGCCTACATGCAATGCACAAGAGAAACTATAAAATAGCAGGTGCCCCATCTAATGAAATATTGGCTAAGCCGTGTGTTCCTTTAATAGCTGACAAACGTAGATGGAAATGGGAGTCCCTATCTTCTCTCCTTGTAGTTTGTCTAACATGAATCTTGCAAAGGAAAGAAACTGACAAAGTGGGGACAAATGTCTCTAAAAGTGGAAGAAATATAAACAAACACTAACATCTGGGACACAGCTGCGTGATAAGATGTTATGACTGATATTCAGTAGAGCACCTTTTGTCAACGAAGGTGTAATTTTAGATGCATAGAACCAGCGGGGGAAATGGGAAAAATGCTTTAAGGAGCTAAAGAGCCAGGGCTTTTTAGAGTTATAGCCAGCTCAATTTAAAAAAAAAAATGAAATACGCAGCTGTGTTTATTGTTCCCAAATATTATCACATTGATTATCGTACCAGCCATGTTTTGTTATTGCTTATGATTTGAGACAGGAAAAGAATTTAAACGGTCCGATTTCCATTTCCAACCAATTGATCTAAGGGTCTGTTTTGATTTTGTTAAAAAAGAAAAAAGAATTACACCAAATTGAGCAAATCTGCTCCTAATTCGAAAAAACATTGCAGAGTCACATTAGAGGCTCTTGTTGAAATCTCTGCTGTTTTTTAATAAAATGGAAGAAACCTTCGTAGCCCACATGAATGCTGAATAAACCAATAATCAACAGCTGTATTCTTTTCACATAACCCCGAATGACTTGGTTGCAGAATAATTGGATTTCTTGCAGATAATGCCAGGCCTCCAAGCATCAGGATGCATAGATCTACTGTTTTACATAGCAGGGGAGAAAAGAGAGGAAACTAGATTTCTTCCAAGAGAGGTCAAAGCATATTTTTGCTGTGTTAGAAGATAATTGTTTTAAATACATAGCACCTTCTCTAAATATAACTATTAATTTGGCTTCTTAGTAATAGACAATAGAATTTTTTCACAAATGAAGGCAGTGTCTCAGGATAATGTTGCAGGATCTACTCTGGATCAGTTACCAGGACCAGAGTTTGAGTCTTCTGAGCTTTCGGATTGGTGTTGGAGCCCATTCTCAGGGAACTTCTCTCTAGCGAAGAGTGTATGCTTCGAGCTATCTTTTGGGCTATACTTTATGTGGTAAATTATGCATTGCAAAGATCACTTGGGGGTGGGAGATAGTTCCAATGTAATCTACCAGATCTCCTGTGTAGAAAGTTAGCACCCATCCCACTCCAAGAAGAATGAAATATTTTGAGAAATATTAAAAAGGCAGAATATTATATTTCCCTGGATGAGAAATTGAGAAACATGCTCTTGGAGACAGAAAGCAGCCCTTACCTTTCTTGATGGCCCTCAGCAGATGTCAGCACTTAAGAGATAAAGAGCTTATTGAGATCTAGGTAACTCTATTCGTAAGCAAATTCCCTGCAGCAGGGTCTGAACAAAAGTAGGATTAGCCCTCAGCCACAATAGGAATTGCCCAACAAGCCCCTTCATTGCATCAGCAGACCAAGCTTTACCCAAGCTTTGCTCAGACAACCTACAGAGCCAGCTATCTCCTCTACAATAGCCAATAGAATACATGTTCTTGCACAGGAACAGGAAGCTCAAGTTCAAAGCCCAAGAGAAGGTATAAATACCCCTCACTCTCAACTCCATGTGGTCAGTTGCCCAGAACCACCCATGTGCTTCTGCTTCATCAATAAATGGACCCTTTTTCCAATCAGCCTCCAGCCTCCATTTTGTCTCCAGTGCCTTTCTCCCGGCTTGGACCTGGACCTGGATATTTCTTCCAACACCTGCATGGATTGCCCCAGTGACTATGTAGGACAGACGGGGAGCTAACCATCAGAGTGCAAGAACACAAGCAAGCGTTCAGACGAAGAGACCAAAATCATTAGTAGCCTCACATTGCAATGAACAAGGACATAATTTCAATTTTGCAGCTACTAAGATTGTTGGATGAGTAGGCACAAAAACAGCCGAGAAAGCGATTGAAGCCTGGGAAAGTGGCCACTCGACAATCAACAGGAGTGCTGACTGCTTATCAGGTACTTAGGAGGAGGGGGCTTGGCAACACAAGGAAACAACAGCCAATAGGCAGCATCAACACCCCAATCAACTACTAAAAAGCCACACATAGACAGGCCCCATATAAATACCACACATAGAATAGCCCAAAGCACATCGGTAGAGAGAAATTCCCTGAGGATGGAGTCCAGTACAAGTCCAAAAGCTCGGAATACTAAACCTTTGGTTCCGGTGACCGACCCAGATTGGATACTACAGAACAATTTTTCTCTTTCCCCCTATTATTTCAGTCTAGTTTTTCGGACCTCTTTTTAGAAGTGGATTGTTATTTGTTGAATGGCATTTATGGCTAGTGGCTACTGGCTGGAAGGATTTGTGACCCTGGCCAATGTAGGTGAATGACAGATATGGAAAAAGGACATTAAGAAGGACTGCCTTGTTTTCTCCTTCTCTTCTTTCTACCCTGATCATAGCAGGGCCTCCGGATCTGTCTTGTTCCTGCCTACTTCTACTCATGATTCAATTTTTAAATTAACATCCGAAGGCATCCAGTGGAAATCAGATTTAATTTTTTTTTCATTTGTCATTAGACTCGCATGATGTCATGTCTCTTACTAATTTTAGATCTCTGCTCAAAAGCTACTTTTCTGGGGCAGCCTCTTGGCATTTTGTGTGTGTGTGTGTGTGTGTGTGTGATGGAGAAGAAAATGTTTCTGTTATTTCTGCTGGCTTGAATTGTTGACCAGAAGCCTCTCAGGTCTTTCCGTTTTTATGGTGACGCGCATTGTTAGCAATGGTGATCATAATGATGAAGATGATGTCAACACCTTTAACTGGGCATGCACAAAATTAGTCCGAAATTGTCAACATCTTCCAGATGCCAAGTATTTACTAAAATATGTGCTGGGTCTGGTTCTTTCAAGTGGAATGCATTGATTTGATCTCTTTATTTATATTTAACTGGTAAATTAGTTTAACTACTTATTCATTACTCATGCAACCTATGGACTTCGAGTAATTGTTGGGTGAGCTGAAAGATCTTTGCAGCTCTCCCTTCCAGGGTGCCTTTCCAAAAGGATGGAACAGGCATGGATTTTCTCCTGGAGCCCACTTCTTGTGCCTTTTGGAACAGAACTTTGGAAGGAGAGAAGGTTACAGGTAGTCCTCGATTTACAATCATTCATTTAGTGACCAGTACAACAGTGCTGAAAAAAAGTGACATGACCATTTTTTTCACACTTATGACAGTAGCAGCATCCTTGTGGTCATATGATCAAAATTCGGACACTCGGCAACTTGGCATGTACTGTATTTATGACCGCTTCAATGTCCTGGGATCTTGTGATCCCCCTTTGAGATCTTCTGACGAGCAAAGTCAATGGGGAAGCCAGGTTCACTTAACAACCATGTTGCTAACTTAACAACTGCAGCGATTCACTTAACAATTCTGGCAAGAAAGGTCATAAAATGGGGCAAAATGCACCAGGGAAATCAAGAGATCCAGGCAGTTCAAAATGGCTATAAAGATTTATTGTAAGCTTAAGCTCTCTATAAAAACCTGAACTACTAAAGGTCAGAGCAATTTGGTGGTAGATAAGGAATTCACGGTGGGCTGGACTTAGATCTGTTATGGGTGTGAAGGGACTCATGGCTGATGATGCCTTTGGCCCCTCCTTCGGGCTCAGCCTGGTCATCTATATCTATAAAACAGACTGTGGGTGTGTATGTCTGTGGGTATGTCCCAAATAGGCTCTTCCATGCCTGCATGAATTTGGCCCAAACTTGCCAGGCACATACCTTGCACTCTGTAGACAAACACTGGGGGGGTGGGGGTGTCAGGAACGATGTTGGGCCTTCTTTGCCCCCCAAAAAGATTGCTGAACTCCACACACCCCACCAACATTGTACTGCGCATGTGCGAGGCAGCAATGGCCGATCCAGCCAATAGAGGCAAGGCATGCAAATTGGGCAAAGAACGCTGGGAATTGTAGGCTGCAGCATTCCCTGCTCAAGGCATAAATGCCCAGGTGAAGCCAGGTTATTGGCTAGTGTCTTATAAAATATTTGGAGTAACCCTTAAAACGTCAGGTCCCTGCACTCACCATGCAGTATTTTCAGTGCTACAACTGAAGCTTTGGTCACATAGCTCCGATGAGATAAATGAGAGCCCTCTGTTGTTGCATCTTCCTCGTTGCTTTCAGGAGTGCAAACCTACACTT
This sequence comes from Pseudoxyrhopus heterurus, assembly GCA_032468235.1. Taxonomy (NCBI): domain Eukaryota; kingdom Metazoa; phylum Chordata; class Lepidosauria; order Squamata; genus Pseudoxyrhopus; species Pseudoxyrhopus heterurus. The sequence goes on from JANHJO010000384.1 coordinate 481,715, forward strand.
GATTTGCATGAGTTGTTGTTGCTGTTGTTTTCAATGAATTGTATCATTACACTGAGGAAAAAAAAACGATCTCACTTCTTACCTACACTTATGATGCACACAAATCAGTAGGGAATAAATGGTGGAAGGTGGAATACTTCCATCTTCCGCCATTTTCAGTTCCCAAACTCTTACAAGCCATTGGGGGGGGGGCGGAATCCACAGTGCAGGAGGGAATGAAAATCACAGTCCCATTGCAAGAAGTGTCTGAACATCCTGAAAGAAGACCCTTTACTTCTACAAAAGGGAATGTAAGAAAAGGAGGGGGAAGAGTAATCTGACACAATTTGCTGTCAGTTTCTAAGTGGAAAAGAGACAACTTATTTGCCTTGCCTGGAGAGTGAAAGGGATTCAAGAAAACCCTTTTAGAGCCTGAAGTTCAAGTGTAGAAAGAGAAGAGGCAAGAGTTCCCTCCATGGGGAATAATGTCCCAGGGCCAGAAAAAAAAACCCACAAATGCAAACACAATTTTTAACTGGTTCAGTTTCAAGCACACCATGTGAAATAAATCAGCTCGGCTCTTATACAGTAAGGCTCTAGAGGTCAAGTTCCTTCAAATTAGTATAGAATTCTCATGCAGAGGTATTCAAAGTTTGCTTCAATAATTCATTATCTTTTTCTACAAGGCATTTAGAGAAGACTTAAGAATGTCTCTACCCAACTGAAGCATTAGACACAGTGGATTCTACTCAGCTGCAACCAGCAGTGTTTTACTTCTTGATCACCACAAACACCCAACAAACATCCAACAAATCCAATAGTACATACTCCAAATAGATAATGAGAAAAGGTTCCTTTGCACCAGGCAGAATGTGGGACATTTAACCCCAACCTCCTTGCCATGGGCTGAATTTGCCATTCGGGGGCCACTCTTGCCTGTAGGCACTGTAGTGGAGGTATCTTTTCAAAATGCAACTGATCAGTTGTGCTGGATACAGTGAATTTGTTGTTGTTGTTAGTTGTGAAGTCATGTCCGACCCATCGCGACTCCATGGACAAAGTTCCTCCAGGCCTTCCTGTCCTCTACCATCCCCCAGAGTCCATTCAAGCTCGCACCGACTGCTTCAGTGACTCCAT
>JANHJO010000385.1:8322-23735 GCA_032468235.1 Pseudoxyrhopus heterurus
CACACCTTGTGTTCGGTGATTTATTGGCTTTGTGGGGAATGGCAAACCAGTTCTTAGGTTTTGCCAAGAAAACTGCAAGGATCTATCCAGGCAGTTGCCAGGAGTCAACTGACTGAAAAGTATACACACAGAGACACTTTTTATACCTATACCTTTGGCTTTTTGTGCCAAATCATAGAACTTTGAAAAGACCAAAGGACAGTAGGAGTTGATGAGCTCTGCACTTATCATCTGTTACTACTATTCTCTCCTGGTAACAAGCCCACTTCTTTTCCTTCCTTTTTCTATCAATATAAAACCAAAACAAATACCCTTTTGTTGCTTGAAATTTCTTTTCCAGCCTTTTTTTGCACTTTAGACTTTCTAATATTCTTTTGGCAGGTATTTGGATTATCATCTTTATGACTACACCTATTTTGCATGCCATGTACATCTCCAGTTCTTTTCTTCATTGAAAGTCCTCTAAGCATCACCAATAGTTTGCTAAGCTGCACCTTTCCACTTTTTTTTAACTCACTGGGATCATAGGCAATTGTACTTTCCAAATGTTTTTAAAGAGCACCCCAAAACTCCTGTGCTCTATTTGTAGATTTTTTTCCAAAAGACCTTATCAAGTATATCTCTACATTCATTGTTATTAGCTATCTAGAAATCTTGCATATATGTATGTATGTGTATATGTATATGTGTATATATATATATATATATATATATATATATAGCAAAAAATCTTGATACAGTCATACAGTTGATTACAATAAAATTGGTGTAAGCATAATGTACTAAAAAGCAACATGTATATCTTTCTTGATAATACAGAACTATAAAAGCTCTGTAAAGATATGAAGCAGCTAAATTCAATAGCAAGACTTTATGTTTGCATGCTCCTAATTCAGAATTAGTCAGAACACTTAAGAAAACTCAGGATACAGAAGAGAAAAGGAGCAAGGAGCAGAATGCCTAAGACAAACAATTTCAGGGATGAAATGGTCACAGTATGGTAAAGTATGATAAATTTTAAAGTACAATTTAAAAAAAATTAAATTACACAGTGACACACTTTTAAAAATAACTGAGATTTTAAATTACACTTGAAAGTTTATGCTCATAGCTGTACTTTTTGGCAAGTTGGATGCATATACCCTTTTGACTACATCAAAGTAACACAAATGATAAAACACGTGCTGTATTTTGAACATTATTAAATTCAGACATAAATATACACCCTCAGGAATAAATATTGCCAAACAAGGATTATCAACCAACCCCACTTTCCTCTTATAGCTCTTACAGTGTATAAACTATCACATTGTACAGCATTTTTATCTCTATATAAATACTCCACATAGTGAAAGCTTTCAGATTTGCCAGTCTTAATTTTCTGTTATGGAGACATTCTTTCTGATAACATATCACCTAGCCTGTAGAAACTTAGTGCAGACTTGTCACAATATCTACTTTTTCCCTGAGGCTTTTAAAATACATTAAAAACCGCCTTCTTTCTTGACATTGCTAATATCTTCTCAATTGAGGTTGCTCTGTTCTATACCATCTTTTACCTTTCTAGCAATGCATCTTTTCTTTTTTTTTAGAAATACTCCTGTGACACATTTTCTGGAAGCCAAAGCCTAAAAGACAAATTCCTGTGCAATCATGAAACAGTTAGAGTAATGATTGTTTCTGATTTTACAGTTTCGCATTCTATTTCAAATGATAATGCCATTTCCCCCAACCTTCTAAAAGGTGGGTGATGGTTGGACATCTGAAAGATTAAAAACAACAGGTGGGACAGAGTTTCATTAGTTTGAGCTCAATCATTGCCTGGATTAATAATAAGCTTCTCTTACAATAGAATCTCTCATTATTTTTCACTTTTCTGCTGTCCTTTCCTGTCCATTCTATATGACTATTCCTTTCCTTTTCAGCTAGGCTCTTTATTCACTTTCTATTTTAGTCAACTTTCTATTTGCCTGTGAGTATTGCTCCATTATTTCAGAGCATGGCTTTTGCCCTCTTATTTTTCCATTTTCTTGATTTGGGAAAAACAGCACATCTTTTCACAAAAGTGAATTACATTCTTCTTTAATGCTGCATTCTTCTCCCTTTCTTTCTATTTGTAATATTTCCTTTACAATTAAGGCTTGCATTAATTAAGGCTAGAACCTGAACTGCTATTTCATAAAGAAATAGTGAGTCTACACCACATATACGGTAGTTCAATAACTGGATCTCCTTTGCACAATATTCTTTTTGTCACCTGGAAACTAATTATCAAGAGATAGACACATACTTTCTGTTAGCAAACATACAGATCCTTTAAGAGCAAATGATCTGTATCCTGAACTGTTCACCCCTGCTTATTTGTAATTATCATATAAATGAGGCACTTTCAATGACCTCTTATTTCATATCATTTTTCTTTTAGCAATGAAGATGCACAAGTTAGACAGATTTCAGAGAATTCTGAAAGCAATTTGAATTATTTTGCTTTCTGGGATGCCTTTTCATTACCCAGAAATGTCTCTATTGCTATTATTAGCAGAGTTTTGCTAGTAATGTTAAATACCAAGTTATACTAGGAGGCTGAAAAATGAGAAAGAATTATTTATGCAAATGAAACTACATAGGTGTCAAGTAGGTTGCTATAGAAAATGTTGCTAAGTCTGACAGAAGTAAACTTCAGCTTAATTCTAGTTAGCTTTCCTAAGTCAACATATTTTTTACAATATTTTGAGTGGCTGGGGAGATTTGCTTCTAATACAAATTCATTCAGGCCATTGAGTTCAGGCAGCACAAATTAATGAGGTATCTCTGAATTTTAATGACTTCTGCCCTGCAACCCAGCAAACTTCATGTAACAACTGACAGCAAGACAGCTACAGAGCAAATCAGATTGAGGCAGAAGCAAACATCACATCACACAAGAGACTGCTGTTGAAGAAGAGAGCACAGGGCAACCAACATCTCCCAGCAAAACGGTGATGCTTCATGTCAATTAGAGAAGACGGCAAAGGAAAAGAAGAGACCAACTCTTCAACTGGCCACCTACTGGCAGTGACCGCCAAAGCAGTTCCTGACCTATTTACAATCAAACTGAACTTCTGGACTTAAGGATGCTTTCCTTTGCATGCAGCCACGATGTTGTGCAAGTGGATTTTATTAAATAGCATTCAGGCAGCATTTTCAGGTTTTTATGTTTTTTTTTATCTTTAAGGCAGACTTCTCCAAGCCAGCAGCTTTCAAATATGTGGGGATTACATGCTGGCTAAGAATTCTAAACCCAGTACATCTCAAGGTGCTGCTGTTTTAAGAGCTGCACAAATAAGAATATACAAGCTGGCTCAGCTTCCTATGTCATTGCAAGAATACATTTCTTATGAAATGAATACAGTATTCTTATGAGATGAACACAGGAAGTGGAGACATTGGCATAGTATACAATATGGATAAAGTAAGACTTATCTGTTTCATAACTGGATGGCAAAAGAAATGAGGAAGAATTATGTACACATGTAAAATATTATTAGAAATTGGTGCCAAAAGATGTGAACATTTAAAAGAGAGAATAGAAAAATGGAGAGGGAATAGTTTTTTATGGGTTTTTAGCAGGAGGCTATAATTTTTGGTAGGATCTGATAGATTTCCAGACTCCTTTATTAGACAGGCTACTGGGTAACCTATGAAAGGACCACAAAAAAGACTGCTGATTTAATTGCAGATAGCAGAGAAAGGCAACCCATTTTTTCTGCAAGAAAGAAAACTGGGAACTTGCCAGTTTGACCAACATGGCCACAGGCTTTCTAAAGATCCAGAAATCCCTGCAGCAGAACATTTATTTGAGGCTCTCCCTTCTTTTTACCATGTCCCAATGCAATTTCTCTACTAAATTCAGTAAACTAATAAATAGGAGTTTGGGAAAAGTCCTAGACTCTACTATACTGTTACTGTCCTGTATACCAAGAATAGATAATGGGTTACTTGCCCTTTACTATCCTTTTTTTTTTAAAAAAAACCTCAGTAATTATGATAGCCTATCTGAAAAAAACACAAATTTACATGTATCAATTTATTTAGAAGATTTTTATAGCCATCCAATGCATGTAATTGAAGTGGTGTGGGGGTGGGGGGTACATAATATGCCCCCACCACAATAAAAATGTATAATGTCAACAAATCCAATTCCATAAACCAACATATCAACACCACATACTCCATTTCCTAAACGGTGCGCTCAACTATCATCCTGGCACCACATTTTTAAGATTCTGATAGTTTTGATTGCTCTAAGGCAAAAGTATTCTTTTGATTCTATCAAATACCTTCTGCTTTCTTTCAAAACCTGAAGCACAGAATATCACAACTTTATAATTTCTGAGCACCTTTTAGAAATAAAACATTGCAGTGGTGAGGCTGAACTCTGAGAAGGAAAGGATCAGGAATTTTATCTTTAATGTGTTTTTTTTCTACTTATTATTTTTCTCCCTCCCTGTCTCCCTCCCTCTACCATCACACTGCCCCCCACAACCACCCAGATAAGTTTACAATTATTGCTATGGGGAAAAAGATTTACTTGTGAAATAAAGCACTGTGAATGATCTAAATATTGCATTATATTTATTTTTCTAGAAATCATCTGGATATTAACTATAAGCATAGTCTATCTGAGTTGAATACTTTCCAAATCTCCTTCTTCTATTTAGTTACCAAGAATTGCAACCCCAATATAACAACGAGACTATGAGTTTGGGAAGGTAAAACTAGGAACCCTTTGTAACTTAAAAAATTCCAGACAAGAACATTCTCACCTCTGGAAATCTGGAAGGTCCTGACCTTTCCCAAGATTTTGGAGACCTGGCTGTTCCCCCAGGCATTTGGGCCAGACAGTTAGGCAGACTTGGCAGTTGATGTGGTCTTTTTGTGATTGTGCTTTATTGCCTTAACCTCAGGTATCAGGGTTGTTGTTTTAATCTTCGTACAGTGCCCAGAATACAAAGTATACAGAATATTAGGCATATATATATATAAATTAAATAAGTAGATATTAAATATTTACATAGCTTAAATGTCCAACTCTATACTGGTTTATGATTTCTGTAACATGGTAACAGTGAGGGCTGGCAAATGCAGCTTAAGAATCTCATGTTTCCTTGGAGTAAGCTGTGCTTACATCTAGTTAGCATGATGTGATAAAATATCCTAATATCCCCATCATTTATTAGCTGTTTCCTGTAAAACTGGTATTTGCATTAAGCCCCACAATCTATCTGTAAGAAATAGGCAATCTTTCTTACTTTTTAGTGATAAAATGATAGACTGCCTGTGAGATAATTCACCAAGGATGAAAAAGTAAAGGAAATATTTCAAAACATTACTAATGAGAAGCAGATGGATACTTCAGCGCCAGGCTTATCTAGAAAAAGGGCAGTCAACCCTTCAGACTTGCATTTTGGAGGTTCAAACAACTTAGAAAGATCTTACCTTAATGAAGTAACTCATAAATCATGATAGGAGCTTTACTTATTCAATTCGAAGATTTTGTGCCCTAATTCTTTATTTCTGCTCATTAAACTTGAACTCAGCTATTAGTAAATTGGCACTTTAATAAAAAAAAGCATATAATGTAATAATATGTATGATTAATCTTAATGTCTATTTTTCTGCTATTACTCTACCCACCTTACATCAACAGGGAAATAGCTAAATCCAAATGAGATAGTTCTTTGGCTGCAACATTTAAGAGATGAAGCCAGATCTGGAACATTATCTATCGAAGGCAGCCACTTTAAGATCTAAGGCAGGTTTTAATTAGGAAATGGAGCTATTGGGCCAAGTAGTTTTAATAGAATTGGATCAAAACCAGAATTAAAAGACCAATTAACAATCTGTATAACAAAGGTGTAAACATTTTTAGTACTCTATTTGCAGAATGAGAGTATATCAGAGAGGTGTAAAACATACTTTTTCTTCCATTATATTTATTAAATTCATTCTTGAAAGAGATTGAAACACCTGGAAATGAATCTTCCTGGTTAAAGTATCATCATTTGGGCTCTCCATCTCTTTCCTCTCCCTGGCTTATGAGCAGGCTAATAAATTCTTTCAACCATATTTAATGGACCCAGAGCATCAAACTGACTTAAGCAAGTCTCCAAACTCCCCATCTTAAAAAGCTGACATACATAATTACACCAACTGCATTGCTTACACAGCTAGAAGCTTCTAAAGAGCCCTTATTTTGTCTACCCTTCCTTCCTTACCCTGCCTTACAATGCAGGAAGATTTCCTTACTGAACATCTATGCCCTGGAATGTCATGGCAAGTTAAACCTGACAAGTATGTTCCTCTTCTCCTGCTTCCTTTTTCATCTTCTGTCCACTAGATCGTCAGGCAGGTCAGACTCATTCTGCATCTCCCTACTACTTAACCACACCCCCATAAGACATAACACTGCAAAGTTCTCTACAGCAAAATGCAAAATTTTGCTGGGTAGTGTGACCCCCAAGTTAATCAGCCTTGATACATCCCTGATGTTAGACTGTTATCTCTAATATCCAGTTTTTCAAATGTTAACTCAGTTTTAATTTAAGTTAACCAATAGCTTTTAGCAAGTTTTACTTTTATGCAATCCTGTAGCTTTTATCTTACATCTTGACACTGCATATTCACTTTCTGCACAAGTTGTACACATACCTTTATGTTATAATTGTTAATTCCACAATCTCTATGTTTTTAGTTTATGCTGTGCACAGGCCAAAATAAAAATATTGGATTGTGCTGATTATAACATATTCAGTTCCACATTGTATGACGAAATATCTGGCTAACAATAACGGTGCTCTGAGGACATTGTTTTTCATAGGCAAAGTAGCATCAGCAAATAGTTATGCCCATGCACATCAATAGGATCCCTTGGTGGAGGTGAGAATTAGCATGGGGTTTTTTTTCCAAACTTCAGGGCCTCAAAAAACAGGTGTACTGAATTAAAGAGCCGTACTATAAAATGTCTTCAGTGCTCAGAAATGATACTAGCCAAGGTAAGGGAGAAATAATAACAATAATAATAATAATTTATTAAACTTGAATGCTATGTGATTCAACTCTCTGGGCAGCTCAAACTAATCAAACAATAGTGAATGACAGGCTTATTCACAAAGCCACTAACACTGTGCATATTGCAAAATTATTTGGAAGATATGCTTTGGAAAATAGGAGTTCGGTACTTCTCTGCTATTCATTGAAACTGCTATTTTTCCCCAGGCATCGATGCAATAATGGGAAAAAAAGTTGTGACAGCTTCAAAACACACATTAACTTCAATGAATTGATCTGTTAAAGTAGCTCGTTTTCAGTTTCCCCTAAATCTGAATCCCTTCCAAAGCATGCAGAACTATAAAACGTGCTGCAACTGTGCAATGCACCTGCCCTTAAAATATGCAAATGTTCATTTTAAGGTTCATCCATGCATGCACACTCTAGGAATAAGGTGAAAGTGAATCAGCCATCGTTTCCCCCCTTCCTCATGCCCCTCTTACAGAATAGCCATGGTGGGGAGGCATTTCCATAATATTTAGTTGTCTTTACTTCAGGCATTCATTGATAATTCCTGCAAAGTGGGTCTGGATGTTTTACAACATTCAATCCTTCTTAAAGTCTCAAACTTATAAAATAAGTGATAAAAGATAAAATGTAACATAGAGAATGTTTGCTTAAAAGGATAGAAATACTTACTTATCTAGTGTCTACCAGATCTATATCTCTTTCAGTTGACTTAAGATAAATTATAGAACCTGATCCCTGAATATTTCAGCAATAATTTAATACTCTCCATTTAATATTAGCTCATTATAAATAGTAGTAATTTCTGCAGGAGTTATAACAATCAAGCAAAAACAACCTGCCAGACTAGCACATCTACTGAGCCACACATGAATCCTGATCCCGTGAAACCAACACCTGGATTAGTGTACACTTTTTTTCTTCTAATTTCTCACTCAGTTTTGGCAGTCTGTACATACGGAGGGTTACCATAGCAACTAGCTCCTGTAAGTCCTTTGGGATACAAATAAAACAAATGGTTTGAAAGATATTATCACCATTCTCCCTAACTATGAGAAGATAATCCTTTATCTTAAGGGTTTGATCTAACAGTGCTTGACAATCTTATTATACAGTAGGAATTGTAAAGCCTAACTTGACTTAGAGTTTGTTAACTGAAACCAAAAGTAAATCTGAAACACCACTAAGTGTAACCATTGTTGATGGAAAGACAATTATTAATGTTATTCACTTTAATAATTTATTGTGACTTGAACTGGAACTGAAAACTTCTATAAATAATTAAAAAATAACTTCATCCTTAAGAATTGGATTTTTGTTATCCATTTCATATTAGGAATCAACCTGTTAAAAGATATATAAGAACAATGATATATTTTCCTTCTATATTATGATGTTTTATTAAAGTTTTTCACCAATATTATTTAAGTTACTCTAAATTAAAGCTGTTGTGTGCAATTGAAAGCCAGAGTTTAGAGAATTCAATGAAAATGTTCCTACCAAAAAAATGGAAATGATCAAACATATGATACAGATCTCTAGATAAAGTATTCTAGTCCTCACCACAGAGACACTGACCATTCCAAATACAAATCTTTTCAAACATCTGATTACATGTTTTTTTTTCAAAAGACTTACTTGTACACATTTATATCTTGCATATATATTTCTCTAAAATTTGGACTTCCACGTAATAAACAGTCTGAAAATAATTGTTATTCAGGTATGATGTCTCAATATAGTTTTTTTCTGTACAAAATATGTAACTGTGTGTATTTAAAATCAATATTGCCATCCTTGCTTATGATAAAAAGAGAGTATTTCAGAATTATATACATCGTGAATTCCATCTAACAGAAAAGTGAGAAATGTTTGCAAATAAGTTTAAAGAAAACCAGGTAACTGAAAGAGGATTAAAATTCCATAATGAGATCTTACATAGTTTTCTCCAAAACAAGACCCTCAAATGCAGTAAGGATTACTCCCTCCTAAGCATGTGAAGAATTAATCCATTGGTTTCCTTTAAAAATGAACTCTAATTGCATTGGTGGTGATTGGAAGCTCAACATACACCCTATGCTGGGAAAAACTGTGGAGAGGAAATTTTGCCAATAATGAACACATTTATCTTCTCCTTCTCTTAAAAAGTAAAGACAGAGGTCTATCTTTGTATAACTGTGCCTCCAATGTGGAACTTTTATTGCCAGCGTCTTCTGGAAATGCTCATCATACAAATATATGTGCCAGATAAGGCAACTAAGTTTGGCTTTCTTTCAGCCTGGCTAATTTGAAGGGGTTAAAAGACCTTTAGCATTCTCTCCTTCATAATTATCTGATCTCTGCATCTAAGCTGAGTACGCATTATGGTACTTTGTTATTTTAATAGTCCTTAATAGGCTATTAAACTTCTTCAATGACTTTGAACTGATCAAGCATGGGTTGGCAACCTGAGGCTCAGGGGTGTGTGTGAGTGAAGCACTGCTGTCCACAAGTGCCAAAAAATAGCAATTTTTCCTGCCATTTTGAAATTGAGCCACACAAAAAATATAAAATACATGTAAGATATTACTGGCAAAAAAAAAAGTCCCCTTTCCCCACAAAATGGGGGGGGGGATGTTCATCCTTTCCATATACATGGAAATAATTCTTTACATTATATCCCCATCCTCAAATTTAAAACTCACCTGTGCCCTAAAAAGAAGAAGCATCTTTCCTTACAGAACAGAAAAGCAACTGACGTGACTACCAGCACTATCAACACTTCTAGACTATGGCAGAGAGATAAGTATCTGGTTGGTTCATTAAGCTGTTCTAACTATATTAGTATTATAACTACAAATACCAGCCATACTAAATGTTCTGATCATCAGCCTATTCACATCGCATCAGATATCACTGGCCAGCTATGCTGTTCGGGAATTTTCATCAGCCAAACAAAAAAGTCACTGTGTAGTATAATCTGACTTTTGGAATTGAAATATATAGATAGCAGTCAGAGAAAATTCCAATCTGTCTCAACATTTGATCTTTGATCTCAAGGTTACAATACTTAACAGGGCCATTTTCAAAGGGCAATTGGAATTCATTCCAGCATGCAGTTATATTTGTCAGGGTTTTCAACAAAGATTACAGGTTACAATTTAATACCAAAAAAACATAAGTTTTCTATTTCAGCTATTAATTATTATGTATTTGATGCTTTACTGCCAATTCCCATTATCTATAGTGTTACCGTGTCCATGTTAATGTGTGCTGTTCTTCCTTGTATTTCAGCCCATGAATATATACAAATATTTTCATTTTCAAGCCATTGTGTTCATGTAATGAAGGAAGATTTTCAGTCTACACTCACATTCATACCCTAATATATCTATTTAGTATATTCTAAGTATTTCACTATACTTTAAATTGTAAATTATAGCTGTAAATTATAGCTTTGATATGAATTTATCATTGCTTTTATGGAAAATATCTTAACTTTTTTCAGTCCAGAAAAATGTTTATTATTTGATTTTTTGTACCTACTGTAGCTAATTTTAGCAAATTTTGATTGATTATGTTATCTGTTATTTTTGTAGTAGAAAAGCAGCACAACTGATAATAGCAAGTTGTCAATTCACAAAGTTATAATGACTTCTAGAGCACCCATGACTTCTATGGGGTTGAAAATTGGCAAATTTGTGGTAACTTCAGTGCTGTAGCAATACATGCCACTACTCATAAATATTTCCATTGGTACTAAGGTATAGTTAAGGTTACCATTCAGATTCTTTGAAGTTTGCTGTTAAAATGAGTAAGATGTGTACCACTGGGTTGAGTTTTTATAGATAATGCTGATCTTAACTTTGGGATTTCTCTAATAGTGAACATCAGAGTTTGGTTTGTTAAAAAAAAACTTATTTAAGGCTTTACAACAAAAAGAGGAAACAAATCTTGTAAATGCAAAAAAAGACTGAAGAATAAAAATATAAAGCTAAATTATATACAATTGCAAACATAGAAAATAATATATTTTTAAACAACTGGTAAAACCTTGACTATGTGTAATCTTACAACCCAATAATTTCACCTCACTAAAGAAGGTTCATTTCAAATACTGAGTAAAAATATTTTGTGTATCTTTGACATACATGTTTTTTTCAGTAAAATTTTCATGACATTCCGAAGGTAATCTGAAGTTTTTCATCAATAGATAAATTCCAAAATTTTGAAATATAGTTTAGCAACATACTAATATATTTAAGCTTGATTTTTAGAACTTGGTTTATCATATTAAGAATATTTAACCAAAGGACATGATCAAATCATGCATGATAATATATCTTCAAATATACATGTTGTATTGCCAGTCATTTTTGAATATTTACTGGGGAGTCCAATAAATTCAGAGCAATTTTTTTCCAATTTTCTATTCCAAGTTTCTTTTAAATTATCAATATTTATTATAGTAAAATTGTTTAAAGGTCAATAAAACTGAATTTTTTAAGTTTTTTTAAAAAAAATAACTTTCTCTAATATGAGGCCACTGAATAAGGTATAAAATGAGAACTTTGCAAAAGGAATGTATGTGTATGTGTTAGGAAAAATCTTAGATCTTAGTTATCATTGAGGTTTTGTTATAGGTGAACCTTTGCATTGAAAAAGGGATCTTTTTAAGTTAAGTTATCACTAACAAAAAAAACCCATTCTCTAATTCTTAGATTCATATGAATTTAACCAGGTTATTTAATGAAATTTATTAAATTTAAATGCAAAGTATAACCTACCACTGAACAAAATATCACATAATATAAATCCAATTCTACCACCAACCATAAAACCATGCTCTAATAATTATATTGTAATGAATTTTAACAATACTCCCAGTGAAATGGAACCTGTTCCAAATCTGTAACCTCAAGATATATTATAGAATAAGGCAAACTCTAGGAAAGAATATCAATGGAAACATGAATTTATTATTACCACTGTCCATAAAATCATAATATAATTCTTCTCTTGACATTAATTTTAATCAGAGTCTTCAGTAAAATAAAACTCTAACCCACCTTTTCCTATCTTCAAAGCAAATTCTATGTAAAATTTAAAGCAGAACAAAATATCAACCATAACCTAAATCTGCTACTAATGCTAGCCATAAAATAATACTCTAAATTGTGCCATTAATTTAACAATAGAACCCAACTGAAAATATATCCAATTTCTAAGCTCATTACAGGTAGTCCTTGACTTACATCAGTTCACTTAGTGACTGTTTGAAGTTACAATGGCACTGAAAAAAGGGACTTATGACCATTTTTCACACTTATGACCATTGACAACTGATTCGTATTTATGATGGTTGCAGTGTCCAGGGGTCATATGATTCCCTTTTTTGATCTTACTAACTTAACAAAAACTGCAGTGATTCACTCAACAGTTGTGGCAAAAAAGATCATAAAATGCGGCAAAACTCATTAAACAAATTTCTCCGTTAGCAACATAAATTTTGGCCTCCACTGTGGTTATAAGTCAAGGACTACCTATATATATTCAAAACAGATTACAGGTTAAAAAAAACACAGAAAAATAGAAATGTATTTATTTATTTTGTCATGTTTATGTAGATTCGAGAAGATGACCCTTTGAGAGCTGTATGCAACGAAATTTCATTTTAATGTATGCCGATTAGTATACATTCATAGTGACAATAAAGTTATTTTAAGTCTAAGTTTAAGATCTATTGAATTAAATCTAAACCTATCAATAATCATAAAATAGCACATTTAACTTTGCCTGTCATTGATTTTAACAAAAAAAGACATCAATTGATTAATTAAACCATACAATTAATTCCAGTTTATCTTCAATGAATATTATATGATAATATTTAACACTGGAAAAAATAGCAACAGGAAACATAAATTGAAGTCTACCACTTCCCTGAAGCAGAGCCTAAATAATTAATTTTAATCAGAGTCTTGAGTGAAATGGAACACTGTCCCTAATTTCATTGTACTGCCAGTGCAAAATATAGTGCAATTTTTAGCCCAATGCCAACTGTAACAGAAGTCTAAGACTGCTAGTAATCCATTTGCACCATAATCTTGACATACATTTTAACCATTTAATCTTCAATACAATGGGACCTTAACCCAAACTTCATCCTATCTCGAATGGAAATTGTATAAAACTTAGCTTATAACAAAATATCAACTCTGAGTTAAATGTAAAGGTACAAATGCTTATATCATCCTAGGATATTTATTCTTAAATTATTTTTTTCAAAAATTAAAATAAACAATTTTATTTTTTTATTTAAAAAGTCTCAAATAAAATGAAATCCAAACTATGAATTTAATTCTATTAAAAGAATGTTCTCATGAAAAATGTATCCCAGACCAAAATATGAACAAAAAAATAAATATAAGACTGTCACTACCCACGAATTGCTACAAAACACTTATTCTCTTTTCAATTTCTATGAACATTTTGAATGAAATGATGCACTGCTATTAATCCTAACAATTATTTTAACCAGGTCCAACCTGGCTTCACATCACCTTCAATTCAATTATAATGTGAAATTTACCATAGTATAAAATGTCAATCAAATATATAACACTGCTATTCATATAATAGCACCCAATAAAATTGATTCTAGCATTGATTTTACCAGCGTTTTCAGAGAAGGGGAATCCTATTTCTAATGCACATTGTAAAACTTACAGCTAAACATATCAACCAAAATATAAATCAAACATTTCCACATCTAAGAGTACATCTTACAGTAACATTTCACACCCATCCTTATCTTGACATTAATTTTAACCCATCTGCAATGATACCAATTCTTGACCCTAAATTCATCCTATTTCCAATGAAACTATACTGCCAAAATTGCATAAAAGAAGATATAACCTGAAATGTAAATGTAAGGATATAACTAACCATAAAATCTCACCCTTAAAATCCATTTGACCAGAGTCTTCAAAGAAAGACTTTGTTTGTGAAGATATTTTATTCTGATGGACTTTTTATGTTAGAATTTGCATTGGAAAGATTAAGATAGGTTAACACCAGGTTTCACTGAAGAGTAGATTAAAATCAATTTCAGGATAAGTATTAGAGTGCAATTTTATGTTTAGTCATACTTTTAAATTTATGTTTCATTTGATGTTATAACTTTCATTTTACACTATAATTTTGATTGGATTGAGTTAGTGTGATAGTGCCATGGAGATGACCTTGGGAAAATATTAAAAAGTCAGGACAAAAATAAGAATAGCAAAAGTATGCCTTGAAAATAGAAAGTATTAGGAGGGTATTCAAACTAGC
This sequence comes from Pseudoxyrhopus heterurus, assembly GCA_032468235.1. Lineage (NCBI taxonomy): Eukaryota > Metazoa > Chordata > Lepidosauria > Squamata > Pseudoxyrhopus > Pseudoxyrhopus heterurus. Next base: position 22,696 of record JANHJO010000385.1, read on the forward strand.
TCCTCCCTAACTTTGTTGGATGTAAGAGGGAAGGAAGTGAAAACATAATTTCATCTACAAGATTCTGTTAACATAACATAGTTCTACAGACTGTTTCATTGACAGGATGCTTCTTATGGCTATTGGTACTTTTATATTTATGTTCCAGTTGATATTTTGTTCTATAAACTTTATAGTATACATTAGAATGTAGGGAGTATAATGTTAGGATAAGGTTAATTTCATTGAAGACAATGCCAAGATTAATATTAAGGACGGCTTTTATGGTTAGTTTTATTATAGTTTTTAATATATGTTTCTATTAATATTTGATTTGGGCATATGTTTTAGGTTCTAATTTTCAGTAGAAAGGTTCAAGTTAGGATTATGATTCTGTTCCATTGAAAATTCTAGTTCATATCAATGTTAAAGTTAAGGACATTATTTTATGGTTGGTGGTATTTTTAGAGCTGCACTTTGGCTGATATTTTGTTTTCTCATGCTTTTTCATTGGAGATGAGTGAAGTAAGGGTTAGGGTTTGGATCACTAATGTAAATTAAATATTTAATCAAAAATCAATATTTAAGGCATGATTTTATTACTCCTGATGGTTTACTAAAATATACATTTTAGTTGCATTTACTGGGATCCAAAACGGATCCAAAATGATAAAATTAGCTACTGGTTTGCCCCACTTCGGGGCAAACTGGTAGCAGCCTACCCCTGGTCACTCCTCTCTTTCCCCAACTGCCACCTGTTAGGATGACCTTGGTTCCCACAAGAAAACTTTTTGTTTTGACTGATAGCCAATCTATCTACTTCCTCCTCCCTTTCCCCTTTCAGAGTTCATGGCAACTTTGAGGCAGCAAAAGATGGCTTCAGCCAGGTTCGCTTCAGAGTTAACAACATCCTTTTTGTATGTTTTGCACATCTTTGGTCCCTAGCTGGCACCCAATTGTCATCTGTGGTTCTCCGTAGCTGTCTGCTGTTGTGGTTCCGCAGCGCGTGGCGGATTTGGCAGTTGATTCCGACTCCAACGGAGAGACCATGTCGGAGCCAA
>JANHJO010000385.1:54147-74500 GCA_032468235.1 Pseudoxyrhopus heterurus
TAGGTAGAGATCCTGCTTAGGCAGGGGGTTGGACTCAATGACCTACAAGGTCCCTTCCAACTCTGTTAATCTGTTACTTATTCTTTGAAACTTTCATTCTGCTCCTTTTGCTAATTTCTGTCATGGTTCTTTTCAGGGATGAACCTCTTTACATAAAGTCATTTAAGAATATGTTTCTCAAAGTTTTTGAGCTCAACTTCCTTATTTACTTTTTGGAGAAGTGCACAACTGATCAACACTCAGAGGCACCCATTTCAGCATATAATGTCTGGCACACATATATAACTGAGTTTTCAGGCCATATAGGCATCACCAATCATTATCAAGGTTTTACACACCTGGTCTAGATCAAGGCAATACTTCCATGCAGTGTAGAAGTTTGGTTTGAGCTATTACTTTACTAAGCAACATCTACTTGCATTCCACTGCCAGGAGTTCAATCCTGATGGGCTCATAGTTGACTCAACCTTCCATCCTTCCAAGTCAGTAAAATGAGGATCCAGATTGCTGGGGGCAAGATGCTGACTCTATAAACTGCTTAGAGAGTGCTATAAAGTGGTATATAAGTCTAAGGGCTATTGATATTGATATTTGTGTGTTTAAATTGGATAAAGCTAAAGATGTCTTAATTGGGCATGAGCTCCTTAGAAAAACTGAGATAAAATTTTAAGAAAACTAACTTTATATGTAAAATTCCTTTAATATCACTTTTTCAGATATACTGTTGCTTCAGCCCTTTTAATACTATACAACAAAATGAACCATTTACGAATGCTACCTTGTTTTGAAATATATTGGAACAAAACTATTATATATCTGCAATTACAAGAAATATTTCATAATGCTGAAGAAAGGAAAACAGGTTCATTATTCAAAATACGACTTCACTTAAAATATTTACCATGGCTACTTATTAAATATGGATTGCCTAACATTCCTCTTTCCATCCCCTCCCCACCTGTTAATTCTTTTAATATAATTGCATGTATGTATCTCCAATAAGAGTTAAGCAAATTTACTGGGCATTAAAATAAAAACTCTGCAAATTTAACAATTAGAAAGTTAGCAATTAAATTACCAGGCCTATTGCATTCTTCCAGCAAACATCTTTCTTCCTCTTTTTATTAAAATGCACTACTGATACTAGGCTATTGTGACAGCTGTGTTTTATATACCAGGTTAAGAAGAAAATAAAGTTTTATTACTTTTTCTAAAAACAAATCAGCAAGTTAAGAGTAAAGGAAATCTTATCCAATTTCTACCAGTTGTAAGGAAACTGCTAGAAGAGAAGTGTGTGTGTGGGGGGTGTAAGTAATTCAGACAAAAGTGTGAAAAGCAAGAATTTCCTAACATTTTTAAAGCAGTGACACTAGATCCGCTCCAGGGAAATTATTAGAAGCTGACCTTGAATACACCAGGAAGAAACAGAGATCAAACCAGCCTACAAAGGCTTACAGAGTACACTCAGAAAAGTGCTTCTTTTCTATCCTTCTGTTCTGTATTTTAATTAATCTAAAACTGGAAATGCACAAAAGTCAGAGAAAAGAATCTATGCTGAGATGCAGCTATTCTTATTCTTACTCTTATTTGAGACACCTACTCAAGGATAGAAGTCAATTCTGGTGAATAGGCACAGAATACAATTGAAATACAACTGCTGAGTAAATAGAAAAAAAAATCTGGGCAAACTATGCCCCAGTGCTTCTTACTGCAAGACTCTATTGCCAAACTCCATTAACTGTGAAGTAAATATCATCAGTTGCACAATCAAGACCTTTGACTATCAAATGTGGACAGATTATTCAGACATAGCCTGCATTGGAGGGGAGCACTTGGATCATCCTTTCTTTTATGCAAGGGAATTTGGGTATGAAATCAGGAATCTATGGACTTTCTCTAAGTGTCTAAGTCCCTCCTTAACAACACAGAGAAAACCCTCAGCTTCCATATTAAAAATAAGATTTATTTATATTTTTTATATCCATTAATTGCCTTCCCAAATGAATGTTTAATACAGTATATGCAATCTACAAATATAAAAGTCATCAACACAATAACAACAATCAGAATTAACATTCAAAACTCTAAAAATAAAAGAACCAGAAGAATGGGATCACTTGATACTCATTGACTAGGACATTTGAAACCAAACCAAACCAAAACCTAGAACTAGTATCTTTTAAACCAAAACCTTCCACTCAAAATCTCAAGAACAAAATATTATCAAAAAGCCTTACAAATATTAAATTGTGAACTATCAAATCATTTACAACTAATGTTAAGGAATATACAGTAAATCATGCTTAATAGTATGTCATTGTTTCTGTTAAAGTATTTATAGTTTTAAATAAAATTATTTTTATATTTGCATTTGGTTTCCTTTCAACAGCACTAAAGGTTCCATGTGGACACATCACTGAATTCTCAGGTTTTCAAAATAAAAGTGGTTGTCACAAACAGAATTGCTCCATCTGGACCATAGTTTAGCATGTATAAGACCGCTTGGATCTCATAATAAAGTGGCTTAACTGACAGTTTCTTAAATCAATGAGCATACGAACTATCATTGGTTTTGGTTAGATTATGTGGCACAATAAAGTTATGCAATCCCACACATAGAAAGAACTGTAATAAATATATCACCTTGTAAAGAAAGTATATTCTGAAATAACTATGACTAAATGAATAATAAATATTACCTATAACCATCTGAGGTTACATATATCATTCCCAAAATAACTGAAAGGATGTTATCTCTGCAGCTGCTGACAGTCTTGGAGGATACCTATTATCTTAACCTATTTAGAAGGTCTGATGGTTGCCATAGGGAATTATTTTATCCCCTCTTTACTTAACATCTAGATAAAACTGCTGGGAACACACATTAAAAGTCAACAGCTAGGTGTCACCAATAAACAGATAACACTTTGCTCACATAAATTAGGAGAAGCTGTCGATGTCTGATATTCATGCCTAGATAAAGTAATAGGATGAATTGGGGCCAGTAAATTGAGGGTAAAACCAGACAAAATGGAGAATTTGTGGATGAGAAATTCCTGGATATGGCAACCGAAGAGTTTAAGTGTTCTGAAATGCCTGTGTGTACAGGTACTCCTCAGTTTATGACTATAATTGAGCCTAGAATCACAGTCATAAGCCACTGCAGTGGTAGCTCAAGGTATTACATGACTGGGTCTTATTTTTTTTTACTTTTTTGTGGTTGTTAAGTGAATACCACAGTCATTGAGCAAACATGGCAGTCATTAAGCCAATCAGTTTTTTCCCAATGGGCTTTTTTTTTGCTGAAAGCCAGAAGTAAAGACTAAAAAACAGCCTCGTACCTTACATGTCACATGACCATAGGATGGTATAAATAGGCATAAAGATGAGCCAGTTGCCAAGCATCCAAAATCCAATTATATGATTTTGGGAGGGCAGCTGTCATAACTTTGAAAATGAGTTGTAAGTAGCTTTGGGGAGGGAGTCCATCATGATTTAGAACAGTCACTAAGCAACTAGTCATAAGTTAAAGATTACCTGTGTGTGTATATGGGTCTCAAGAGCTTACTCCAGAACACCTGCAGTTCTAGTAATTTCAGTGAATAGTTGGATGGTGCAAGTAAATGCAATTGGAAAAAGATAATTGAGAGTAAGGCCTTATTATTATTATAAGGCCCTGTACATCAGGCCTTATTATTTTTTTGTACAAGTGGCTTTAAATCATTAACCAAAGCACAAACTCCCAGCTATCTTTTTCCAATTAACCAATACATCAGTAGTGTATGACACTATATTGCAGCATTAATTTTCAGAGATACTACGTGGGAGTGGGGGTGGAGAGCTAGTCAAACCATGGGAATAAAGGAATATCAATATGAACTCTGCATTTTGAAAAGATGCTACAAGTGGATATGAAGCTGAAATTATGCTCCATATATTACTCCAAAACTTTATGTCTGGGTTTACTCCCAAAGAATCTCACTTTTGTTTTCAACCTGCAGTTTAAAATGTCTTTGCAAACAAATAAGATTTGTTTGCCTATATAATGCTAAATAAGCTAATTTGTTAAAATTAAGTCATCATGCTTTTCCTTCTGTATATAGAATAATTATAGCAAGGAAACACAAGTATTTAAAAAAATAGAGGACATGAACCATCCTCCTGTAGGTCCAATTGTCCATCTCTTCCTCTGCTCCAACTGAGGAACTGACAATATGTGGACTTTAATAGAATAGATGATATACAAAAAATGGGCAACATAAAATGTTCTATATAAAAACCTTCCTTCCCATTCATCTCCCAAACCCTAAATTCCCAATTTTTTCTGCACCTACAGGAAAATATTTAGTCTCCATGTTTTTGTCACCGAATGCCAACCCAAAATTCAGCAGCAATTCTACTGAAGTAAAGGTTATTCACAGTTGTTTGGCTAACAGAAATAATTATATACAAAGAAGGGATAGTATCTAATTTTAGAATATACGACAAAAAAATTTTTTTAACAAAAAGGAATCGTTCATTGTTTAGGGCCAGAGAATATGATTTTAAAAACAAAGGAGGAATACAGATAAGTCGAAATGAAGTCTATTCTATTCCAGCACTTTTGCCTCAACTAAGAATTTTCTACAATGGGGCTAAAGGGCCGGATGAAAAGTACTCAGAGTGGTATATGACAGTAATAAAAAACAAACAAACAAAAATAAAGTGTTCACAATTACTGAGACTGAGAATGTGCACTTTTACTGCCATTATAAAACATAGAATCTATTACTATTGTATATGAAGGGGTTGACAGACTAATTTAGGAGTGACCAAATCAGCTGACACTGGAGACTTTCTTCTAGGGATATATCCAAGGAGACCTAAGGAGCGCCAGGCTCAGACAAAGCACAAATTCCATGAGGCATCTATTGAGACATTTATCTCCAGATCTGAAAATACCAATAGTTAATGATTCTAATATATGAAGAGATATTTTTATCAGTTGCATTGCAAGGCTCAGCAGGAATGAAAAGAACTGTGCAAATCACCTAACAAGAACCAAAGAAAGGTAGGAAAGTAGCAAATTAAATGTATACTTATATGACAGCTTAAATGAATGACTTACTAAAGGACTGGCTTTTATTCAGAATTATATATAAAGAAGTTTTGATTACATTCATTATATAACATATTTGTACATATCAAGACTATAATTATTTAAAGGACTTATATAACCATCTATATAACCATATTATATTGTGAAATTACATTGAAATTTGATCTGTAGGTTTCATTGTGGTGATGACATACAGGTTTAATGTACTGAGGACATTTTTGAATGTACATTTCTTGCATCCTAAAGCATTTGAAACCAAAACAGAGAATATCTTTTTAAAAACTGACTTTCAAGTATTCATATAAAATCAAAAGCTGTCCACAACAGTGAGCTGGTTTGTGATGGGACTAGTTAGCCAGTTCAAAAGAGTAACCAATAGCAAAGGAGAATGTTTGTAAAGGTTAATTAAGTAAACTGTTTTAATTATTCTGAAGTAATGTCTAGTAGTTTTGATTGGCATCAGATGGTTACTGATTGTCTGGTAGACTATGGGATTAAGAGGTGCTAATCAGTCAGAAACCACATACTGCATTGTGCTGGAGATGCTACAAACATAGACTTTCTCCTTTTTTTCAAGTGCTAGCAAGTCTCCTATTAGAAACCAAGATATTTGCTGCCATTGCTATTCAGAATTCTTCAATTGTAAATAAATAGTTGTTTGGAGTCAAATGGCATCAAATTGACTATAATAATAAATGTACAACATAGGTTTTTAATGTCATGTCAATTATAAAGTCTGGCTTTAAAAAATAATTTAACTTAGTTAACATTAATTTTGTCCATAATTATGTGAAAGGATGCAGTATAAAGTTAGAGGCTATATATAAAGTTCATTGTGAACATTTGATCAAGAATTTTCATTGTCACAACATCCAAGGCAATGTTCAATTTGAAAAGCAGCCATTATCAGTAAATGATACCCAGTTTCTTGTTCTAATGAGTCTCACACTGGCTCAACTACATCATTTTCTACATTATTTCCTTTCACCAATTTGTGAGAGAAGATAAAATACTGCCAATTGGAAAGGATAATGTAATTGGTATTTAAGATTTCTTTCCCTGTATAAATTTTTATTGTTACATTTTATGACTTTATATAGAAAACTGAAACAGCTAAGCATTTAACAAAAAACAAATATGAATCAAAATAATAACTGCAGTTTGTATAATCATTAGCTTAACTTAGAAGGCTACTGATTATATAAATTACACAACAGAGAAAGTTGTGCTTCAAAGCAGTAGGTTTGTAAATCAACTAAATATTCTTTTCTTTCCTCTTTAAAAAAAGTTTTAGCAATTTTGACCTTTTAAATCAGAAGCTGTAATCAATCCAAGTTGATTTTTTGCTTTAATGTGTGCTGGCAACTAAAGTTTAAATGCCAAATGGCATTTCTTCCTTTATATGTGATGGTCTGAAGGACATTTATTGTAAATGTGCAATAGAGTGACAGCTTGCTCTGGCTGATGTGTAAAGTTGTTGATCTACTGGTTAACTTTCTCCCATAATAAGCAGTTAATAGAAATTCACTGACCTGCAGTGCAGACTTAATTTATAACAAACAAGTAGTTGATTTAATAGGATTGGAACACGGAAGAACAATAGATTTATTTTCTTTTTTTAGTTGCACCTTCTGGTGATCTTTAGATATTTTGTCAGTAACAAAAATTAGTCTTAGCACTTGGAAAGGCTTCTGTGACTTTGAATAATTAGGCAACATTTGCAAAGGTAACTGATCAATATACACTAAATCACAGCCAAAGAAAAATCAGAAGATGTCTGTTATTTATTACTTTTCAGGTATCAATGTTTTCAGTTTATAGAGCTCGAACTCTATAGATCACACAAGATGTGTGAATAATATCCTAACTACTAACCAGTAATACCTATTAGCCTATTGCAAAAGCTTCCACCTTCATGCTAAGAATCCAGGAGAGTATTACACTCAGCTACACCTTTCAAGGAACAAGGAATTTTCAGGGTTTACAGATATTATTCCTCTAAGATAAGAAATGCTAAGGGATAAGAATAAGGAAGTAATGGAAGGGGCATCTCTTTGCAGTTCTTTTCTTCACACAATTTAATTGCATAGGACAGCATTTTCCACCCATTTGTCTCCAACTACTATAAATTGTACAATTCCTATTCTACTGGCTGGGAATTCTGGGATCTGTAGTCCCAGTATCTGGAAAAGGCCAGAATCGATAGGAAATATTCACTTTTTCATATTATTGCTGATATTTTAAAATAAAACTTCAAAATATGCTAGTTTGTTCATGAGTCATTCAATGTCTATTTAAAAATAAAAAAATCAGAATCTTTGCACTATTAACATGCGAAATGTCAGCCTGTGAAATATACCTTTCAAATATGAATGGGCTGAATATTTTACTCACTCTTAAAGGTTGGCATGTGGTTTGCTTTTGAACTAAATTGCTCCCATTCTTACTCATCAGTTGTTTAAAACCATTATTTTATATCCAGGATCATTTGTAATTAGCCAAGCAAAAGAATATACTAATTATATATTTTCTTTGTACTTTTGATTAACAAAAAAACAATATGAAATTGAAACTACTTTCAGCTTTATAATGGAAAACTATTGCATAATACATTAGAAGACAGGAAAAAGGAAAGAAAAGGAGGCAGAATAATAGTCTTGTTTGTTAAGAACCTGGGCAAAATACAAAGATCTTTTTGTAAAGAGTTATTTTGTAACATGTTACTGTCTAATATTAACTGCAGCATTTCCAGTGTAATGATTTTGGCACAATTCACTAGAGGTGGTTATGCTGTCAATGTTATTTGCTTAAACGTTTACAGTACAGCATTCTTAATAAGACCCAATCCCCAAAGCTTTTTTTTTTTTTTAAATCATCCCTTTGTTCCAAAACAAGAAACGTCTATCCTTCAGAATAAGATTCCAACCTTGTAGTTCATATGATGCTGTAAAATAGATAACTGGATCTGACCAAGTAAAAGTCAACTTACTCCAACTGTAGTAAGTTAAGAAGTGCCTCTTCCCTCTGTGACAAAACAATAGCAAATGGGAGAAGCAATAATTCAGTAGTGGAACATTTTTTCAGCATGCAAAAAATCTAGATTATATCCATGGTACTTAATAGGCCAGACTAGGCAAGACTTCTAGTTGCAATTATGCCAGGCAGAAAGGAAAATATAACTAGTGATGTCCTCAGTGTCATACAGCTTTCTGTAAAGATGCAACTGTTCAGTTTAGAAGAAAAAAAAACTGCCAGCGAATCACTTACAGCTGAAGTGGGATCATTCTTTGAAATTCCAGCTCTATCCTAAGGCTTTTCAAAATGGTTCACAACTCCTAACTTGTATAAATCCATAAAAATTTCCACATGAACAGTTTTGCAGTCCACATCATGATGCCAAAGTGACAACATGTGCATTGTGATGATATAGTGCAAGTTGTACTCTTTCATACTCAAGTCATGAAATGGTGCACAAGTACACAATATAATATAAAAAGCCTTTATGTCAAACATTGTGACAAAAGTTTCATTACTTTCACCCTCCCCTATGGATGTTCATATCTTCAACTATCTATCAAACGGCATTACAGCAAGTACACATAAAAAATGTCATGGAAAAGATTACATTTACTGGTATCTTACTCTCTCATAGCGTTACTTTATGATCATCTTCTGAAACTAACTACAGGAAATTCAGAATAAGTATAATTCAGGACAAATAGTGTCCTAATGCTAGCTGAGACATATTTATTGCCCTCACATGTGATTATGCCCATCAAATCCTTCTAAACAGGAGTTGGGATCAGGATTCCTCCCTGAACAAACTAATGAACAACAGGCTATCACTGGCAACTACTCGTGATGGATACTGTATATATTACCATTGAAAGATGGGTGCAATGCCTTAAAAACAATTTGCTATATAGCAGAAATTTAAGAGGGTAGAAACCAGACTGTGATACTTGGAACCGTGATCCAGCAGGACTCTATTTATGTCCCTCTTTTTGCCCTCACATTTCTCTCCTTCCACTCAACAAAAATGAGGTAGAGCAATTGCATAATGAATATTCCTTCTTGGAATATTCTAAATATATATATAGTTCAACTTTTCTTTAGTAATATATTCCAAGAACTATGTACTTATAGCTAATATATTGTATGTCCCACATAATACAATGTATCTTATTTACAACACTCATTTTCTAGCAATATTGTGTACCGTGTGAAATGTAACTAATTACAAGTCCTTGTTTGATTTAAATACTAACAAATATTTTGTCCAGTTTCATTTAAATACTAACAAATATTTTGTCCAGTTTCATTAAATCTCACCTCTCCAGACACATAATCCCACCTTTGGAAATTTGATTACAGAAGAACAGAAGCTTCACAGTCATGACATGTTTAAATAAATTGCTCAACTGCAGATACGACTGAAGTCATAAATCTGCAGAAAATTACCCTAAAAGCAACACAGAAATCAGGCCCTGTCTATTCCAGAGTACAAATCCTAGGTCTTTCTATCCCTCCTTTTGAATCAACAGAGGTTTGGACATCGTCATTCCAAACAACTGAGGATAGGGAATAATTGTTAATAATGGTTTTGTCCAATTTTTAGAACTGCTTGTTCTCAACTTTCTAGCTTCAACACATATAATACTCACCCACCCCACCCCACCCCCATATTTTCCAATTCTCTCCTCTCTGTTTCAAGGTGCCTAGTGCATCTCTCCCTCCAGGCATGAATGGCTATACTTGACCTTCCGTATCTTCATTGGCTGAATTTTTCTTCCTTTAAACATCTACCTCTGCTTCATCCTCCTTAAGGGTCATAGGAAGAGGAAAACTCTTATTTTTGCTTTAGTGAAAACCAGAGAGATTTCCCTCCTTGTAGGTCTTTCTACCTCCTTTCCCTGACACCAGATAGCAGATAAAGGGAACATTTCCATGGCTGTTACTTGTCTAATCCACAATTTCCCTTCTCATGAGGGGGGGGGCTATCCTTGTCCCTGTCATTAATCATTTGAAAAGTCTCTTATTCCCTCAGAGTCAGAACTGCTAGCAAATGCCAGTGCCTGAATTTGTGGCCAGTTAGGTGTTTGTACTTGTGATGGAACTGTCAAAGGAGGTGACAGGTGTTTTAATCATCTGTTACTACCCAGTGGCCATTCTATTGAAGGAAATATTCCAATCTGCCTCTCTCCATTTCAGGTTCTTTTTCTCCAAGATGGATGGTGGTACAGTGGGTGATAAGGACGGTATTCCAGGAACAGAAGGGAACAGTGGAAAACCAGGCATATTAAATGGAATGATTCAGAATGATAATATCAAAATGATGTTATATATATCATGACATCATACAAAAATACAAGTACAAAAGTGCAAGCACATAATTTGTTTTATTTGTGATAGGACACACAGTATCATTTGGCTTTCTTACTCCCAAAAATTACCATAGGCACAAAATAGAATAAAGTTGTCTTCCATTCCAGATCATATTCTGCTGCAATGTCTCAAGTCTTCCATCAGTACCCAAACAGACCCAGAATATGGGGGTGGCTGACACATGAATTTCTCACATATATCATCAGATAGTCTTTGCATAAACTGGTCAGATATTCCTGCATCAAGCACTTACACAGATAAGACATGTCACAAATTGGTAATGTTTTCCAAATCTGGGATGTTCTGCAACAGAAGGGTGAGGTGCCCATTTTGCATCTTGCTTTGTCATTGAATCAATGAAATTTGAAATATGTCCCTGAGAAAATCATAATGTCCTAGGGAGATGCATTAACCAGACAGGGAGTAAATTTTCTTGGATTTCCCATCATATTTTTCAGACACAGAACTAGATCCTTAGTGCTGTGAATGCTGCAGCTGCTATAGACTTTACACCAGGACTGGTATGGGAGTTACCATATGTGTCATACTCCACCCCACTTTGTTAGGGTATCTGATCAATGCTAACAGTCCCATTTAGATTACAAGTTGGTTCTAGTATTGGAACTAGATGTTGACAATTTGAGTTGTGGTTAGTGGAGTTGCAAAGGGAACTATTGCTACTGTATTATTTATCATTGCTGTTGAGCTGCAGGACTCCTCCTGTTGTGTTGTAATGATTATACACTAATGTTGCTAGCAACAATGTTGGCTGAAAGGTATACGGCAGTCCTAGACCACATTAACTAATAGAGCTACCTCCTGATGATGCAAGGATTTGTATTTTTAGAATGATTTGGAAGGAGGGGTGACCTATTAAACTTTGGACTCTAGGACAGTGCCTATTCAGCCTTAGCCTAAAGCTGACCCTGGCTATCAGGCTTTAGTCCTGGTACAGCAATACTATAAGTCTTGACTTGGAACTGCCATAAAACAGAGGTTTCACAGCATAGGGCTCCTTAAGTTGTTATATTGCAGTTAAAATAGAAGCCATATCTCTGTTGAAGATCAGCCTACTAAGTAACCTAAGAATTATATTCAATTATAGAAAAGTCTGCCTATTTTTCTTCCCACCATTTTCAGTCAACAAAAATTAATAGAAGTGTGGCTGTTCTCTTCCTGTCCTTGAAAGTGAAAGATAACTATTCATTGTATACATAACTATTCTAAGTAGTGTGACAGCCACTGGTTCAGCCTTTATATATGTTTTGATAGAGGGACAATTTGCAATTCACTTTCACTGACTACTGCAATGTGCTATTCAATAATTTTCTATTACTTGTTCTGTGTCTCTTCTTCATCCTGAACTTAGCTGCCAAACTCATTCCTCTTGACTGCTTCCAGAACCACCTCTCTTTCTTGACCTTGCTATATATTTTCACAGGTCAAGTGATCCCACTCAGCTGCTTAAAGATTTTGTTCAGGGTCTTTCGCCCTCACCATTTCACTTCCATCCAAAACATCAGCATAATATAAATTCTTTCAATTTCCGCAGCCATGAGGATGAAACACAAAGATGGATGGCTGCCTACCAGGACCAAGATGCTGGATCTCACCAGTCAAAGTCAGACAACAGGAGAAATACAATCCCACTCATGCATATGGAAGATGGGGCTGAACTACAGAATATTTTTAAAAATCACAGCCATACTGAGCATGAACAAGCCACTAAAATCTGGACTTTGAATGTTTATTTGGTAAGTTTAATATTTAATGGTTTATATTTTTAATTTTTAAAATGTGATTAGTGAATTCAACAAACATAAAAACAATACAACAATGATAATACAACCAAAAAGTATATATAATAGTTATAAACATAAAGACAAAAAAGTGGGGGAAAGAGCTACATGATATTAATATACAATTAATAAGTCTTTAACATTTAATTAAACGTAAACCATGCAGAAACATAATACTCTCATTTCTACAATATAAAAATATTTCAAATGTCTTGAAATATAATGTTTTACCTAGTGTTACTTTCCATTAGGTTCCTTCCAGATATCTTTAACCATAGTTTCCAGCATTCCTAACGAGTAAATTAATAATGCCTCCTCTTCTCACTTGTAAATTTAACATTAAATTTCAATGATTGGTCAACACTATAGTCATTCACAAATTATTGATCTAGACATAAATCTAGATGATAAAGAACAAAAGGAATGGAGTTTGTATTGTGATGTTGCAACACATTTGCTCCCCTGGGGATAACTACATGATAATATCATGCTGCATTTTGTAAGACAAAAAAGATAAAGCTCAGATTTGTAGTATTTTGCCAAACAAAAAAAATCTGAAGAAACAGAAAATATTGATCTTAAACTTTAAAAACATTATTACTAAATTCTAGAAAATCAATTCACTCTTACAACAATGGCCACAATAATTCAGATAATAAATAAAAGTGATACATGGCTATATAAGGGGGGGGGAGTTCAATGTTACAAGAATCGATTACTTATCAAACTTGGAGTCTAGCTAAAAAGATAATTTCACATTTTTGAAAAGAAAGTACCACTCCGGATTTAAAACCCCAGACTGAACAAGTATAACTTTCAGACTTCTCTCTGTTTCCAAGAAATGTGTGGTAAAACAGGAATAGTGAAAAATGAACAATATGTGCTAAATGGATATGAATTGTTAGTAATCAGTATAAAGAAATACATTAGTTGGTTTGGTTATATAGAGAGTATGAAAAAGAATAAAATTTAAAAACTAATGTGGAAAACTTACAGAAAACTCAAAAAGTTGTGCACCACTCAAAAACCTGGTTTGATGTGGATTTTGTAAATGCCCAAAGAATTCTTATTACTACATACCAAGAACAAGGGTATTATCCATTAGCCTTTCTGCCCAGCAATTTTTACACCAAAAACCAATATAAACAGCTGTTCAGAAGTAAAAATAAGGAGGCCGTGAGACTGGCTTGGCAACAACTGACTAAAATATAGCACTTTTCTGTTGAAGGATTGGGGTTTTTTTTTTAACCTATGCAGCAACCACCCCAACTTGATGCCTTATTCCTGAAGCTGTTTGGTGGAACCTTTTATTATGTAAAAGGTGAAGACACCATTATTACTCTAGTTCTGATGTGGATTGCCCTCCAGAGTGTCCACTGGTACTTGCACTGAAACAAACTCCCTGATAAAGTAGTTTAAACCCAGCAAAGCCTCTGGAGATGATAATAACATCAGAGGTTAATCAGAAACAACTTGGAATAGTTGGTCCCCAAATTCTTACTTTTGTCTTCCATGGACTGCAGTGCATAGGTCCACAAAGATTGGGGTAATATTAATTATTCCAATACATTAAAAGGGTGGACAAAAACTGCCCTAAACTAGAGACCTAGCTATTAAGTATAGTTAACAAGTTTTATGTTAAACACCTGAACAATAATTGAACTAGATCAGAGATGTCAAACTCATATCGTCACAGCAGTGTCATGTGATGTATCGGGACTTTTTTCCCCTTTGGGCGTGGGCATGGCCAATGCATGACGCATCCAGCCTGCAGGCTGGGAGTTTAACAGCCCTGAACTAGATGGATTCCAGAATTCTGGTAATTAAGTTGACTTCCAACCAGATTTGTCTATTCTGCACTTAGTTTTTGTATTGCATCATCTGGTAGAACAATATACTTCTCAACCCAGCTATGCAGCACTTATTGATTTTAGATAGACATTTTGCTTGATCTCAAGAGAAAAGCTATTGCATAAACTATCAACATCAACTAATTATAGTTTATTTCTAATACCAGCTTTCAGGAAGTCAGGCAGGGCTGCATTTTAACTCTGCTATCATTCATTTTTATACTAACTCAGTTCTGTAGAGCTTTGACACTCACACACATGCCTTGCAAACTGCAATCCTGGAAAGAGGAAATTCCATCCAATTAATGTCTCTTCCACTGTATATCAGACACCATTGAAATAACAGTCCACCTGGACTTTCACAGTCAATCTCATCAAGATCTATGTCACACATTTAAAATGCCTTCATTAACTCAATACTCAGACTGTCCTGGCTTTTTGTCTTAACTATCTTTAGGTGGCCAGAATCATACATTCCCCTATATTGTTCTGTTTTATAGCCAACAGGTTTTCACAGAGAACTAGGAACAGTTTGATCCGATTGAGCTTGCTTGAAATATAGCAATAATTATTACTAACCCACTATTTGTTTTTTGTTACAATTTATGATGGTCTTGCCACTGAAGACTTAGTGCTAACAATATTAGTGCTTAAAATAGTTTATCTGATACCAAGATCTATGCTGAATCTATGCTGGATGTGTTTATTTAATTGTAGTTTATTTTATTTTCATGTTATTGCTAATTAAGGCTGGTTAACCATTGAATTAAGTAATTTCAAAGACACTTTGCCAATATAATAACTTCTTTCATAGTGTTTATATACCATCATCAACTTTGGACAACCCTCAATAAAACAAACCATTATAAATCATAAAATAAATAAGTCAAGACTAGAACTCAGTGTTTTCCAGTTTCTAGCCTGATAGCTTAACCAATACACCAAATTGGCTTTCAATCATAAAGTCATAAAAATCATCATAAACCCTAAAAAAAAGCCTTATCACCTGTTACTGTAGCAGCCATAATAGTCCTCAATTTTGCCAAAACCCTGGAAAAAAGTTTTTTTACTGAAAGAAAACATGGAATGACATTCTCTTCCACCTGCTTCAGTGCTTACATCCTCAAGGTCAGTCAGGGATAGGGAATAGAAGCAGACATTCCTGATCACAATGTCCAGGTCAGAAAAAACTACTTAAAGGCAGATCTGTGTGGTAGCAGATCTGTGTTTCTCTTGGACTCATGGCTTCTAGTTGAGTGGAACGTGGAGGCCATGGCCAGGAAAGCTTATGCCCAGTTTCAACATGATATATGCTACATGATTGGTCAGCTATGCCCATGCCACCTCAGATCTACTATAATAGGAGTCCTTGGTGCTCTCTGATATTATAATAGGTTCTTTTTGGGACTGCCGCTAAATAATATTTGGAAAGTAAAATTGGTTCAAAATACAGTGTCGTGTTTAACATATTGGCACTAGTTTAGCAGCAGAATCTACACTGCTGGAGCTTCACCTATTGCAGAAGATCTCCAAGTACAATTTTAAAAGGGGACAATTTGTGTAAAGGTCTCTATGGGTGAGTTCCTTTTCACTTGGACCTGTTTATGTGTTCAGTCATAACCACTCTTTGTTCTCATCATCAATGCTTTAGAAGTTTCTTCTGTACTTCAGCTTCTAAAGTTCCTATGTGAACCTTGAATAACCTTTGGATCAGTACACAAGTAAGGCCACTTGGGGGCAGTTTTATTCAGCTGTGTTACCAATTCTGTATTCCAGAGATCAGTGATGGATGTGGCAAAAAATGTCCACCAAATCACTAGGAAAAATCTCAAGTGGCCACTGGAAACTAATAAATGTGTTATACGGGCAGATACAAAAATAGAAAGCCAGGCAAATGCAAGTTTGAAAGGCTTTATTACTATGTCATAAACTTCTGTTAATAACTGGGTGAATAATCAGAAAGCACTTAAGACTTAAAAAGATCAAATGGTATGTAACTTATAATGTGAGACATAGTGACTTCTTGCTAGCAGCAGGTCTAGGATTTTACCACAATCAGGGTTTAAATTTGACAAGATGCTCTGAAAGTCAAGCCTTAGGGTCACAGCAAAGAGAAAAAGTGTCAGAAATAACAGCCTGGAGTTAGAAAGTTGTCTCAGGAATGACCTTATATAGCCCCAAGTATTATACTTGCTTGAATAAGGATATTATTACCCTTACTGATCATTTTTGTTCAGCCCTTTGTAGCTGCTGATGTGTTATTGGGCTATGAGCCCTGCCACTTGTTTTGAAACTGCTACAGGTGCTTGATTGCCTACTCGCTCTTCAACCTCTGACTCAAAAGCTGCAACCAGCATAATAACAAGAAGATTCAGAAGGGTCCTGGGACAGACCAGGCTAATGGATTCCCTGTCCCTGTGAAGGTCAGCATTGCTGATAAGCCTCAGCATAATCAGAAAATGATCTGACCATTACAGAAGGGCATCTGCCCTCTTCACCTATTCAGACTGTGGAGGAGTATTGAATCTATTCTACTTTTGTCCTCCTTAACTAGAATTGTTAATTCTTTAGTGCAGGTATTGTAACATCCCTATTTCCATCCACTCTTAAATGGGGGGGAAACTTCTAGTGGATGCTTTTGCTTATTCTATTTTTATGCATTATATTTTGTCTAAAATTGAGTACATTATTCACTAAGAGATAAAAAGTTACTAACAATCTTACCCACCCATTTCAGTCAGGTTGTCAAGTGATGCATTCTGATAGTTATTACCAATCACTGAGTGCTGACTCACTAAGCAAACTATCGTTTATTAGCATTGTTTGCCCTTTTTGAGTTCATTAGGTTTTGATACTATATTTCTGGACCTAAACTAAAGGGCATAACAAGTTATTACAATACCGGTATCCATAGTCTTATCTATGAAACTTCAGCCCATATTACAGGATGTGGTTTCCACTGCAATCCTCCAAATGGCAATTATTGGAAGTGGTAAAGGAAATGCAGCTGCTCTCTCTACTTCCAAGGAGTCAGCATCCATTCAGATCAGGGCTGTCAAACTCCTGGCCCGTGGGCCAGATGTGTCACATGCTAGCCACGCCCATGCCTGGTTTAGCGAAGGGGGGAAAATCCCGATACGTCACGTGACAATGCTGTGACACCGTGAGTTTGACCCCTGATTTAGATGCCAGCTTCTTCCTCCACTCATTGCAACTATGATGTCATCAGCCCACTTTCTGGCAGAATATACCAGCTCCAACTTCTATTGTGGCAAAGACAACTATTACATCATATGAAAAGTACGGAAAAGTATTACTACGTCTCAGAGAAAGGTTTGGAAAAGTATAGTGTCTGGTAAAGGAGCAAATTAAGTTTGTTTCTTTTTCTGGTTTTGTGCATTTAATTTCCTTGGGCATTATTTCTTTTTTTTTTCCTGCTCTCTACATCATGTTGTTTACATTTAAAAAATGAATCATGTGAGGAATGCACACTGTACATTTTAAATAAATGTTGTACATTCCTTGTAAATTTCCCCAGGGAAAATGTTTTATTTTTTTTATAATTAAAATAAGTTGTCCAACTTGCTTAAAAATTGTGTTTAGTGCTGAATAAACGAATAGGATTATCTCCACAAGACATCTTGTTGGCCACATCTATAAATTCCCTTTAGTAATATATTTGAGAGCTTATGGTGAAATGCTAGATAAAATAAGTAGCAGATTAATTCCACCTGTATTTACAGCAGACAAAGGGAGGGAAATCCACTAACAGAACAATCACCCAATCCATAAGCCTTCAATTCCTCTGTAGCGAATATAATTCAGCAAGCAGACATGTGATAGGTTTTTTTCTCCTTCTGAGACCTTGAGGTGAGCTACAAGAAATAGTATATGCAATGTAAGAAAACCTTGAAAAATATAATAGGGCATGATACATTATAGAGAATAACCCCTCAGTTGGTTAGATGGAGTAAAAAAATTAACATTAACCCTAGTGATATATAAATGCTTGTAATAGATATTGTAAAATTATTTGCAAAAATAGAATTCATTTATGCTCATAATATATAAGAGTATTTTCTGCAAGTTGTAAAAATCCTGGAAGGAAATAAATAAATAATCTGGTGAGATTGATTTTTCTCTGAAAACAAAATAATCAGTTTAGGAGACAGAGTAAGATAGAAAAAACCATTACAAGAGTTGATAGAACATGAATTATTCCTCTAACTACCTTTTATTTCTTGCTGTAATGGCCTATGTTCTTGATACTAATTCTGCAAGACAGCAGTAGGATATGACCTGCCTTCCCACTGTTTGATATAAATTTCCACTGATACAAATTGAGTTCAGCCGCAGTGAACTTAAATGCTAATGCTGGAAACATAAGGCAACCAGCTGTTTATTACCAGGAAGTTTTTAACTATGGCGTATTCCCACGTACTACTTTTGTGGTACAAATGAAATTGGCACCACACATTGCATACAAATATCAGACAACGTGGGCATAATATGTTCATCCTCCTCTCCCATCATTTTTTAAAATAGAGTTGCCATGGCTAGTATAATGGATTTCATACTTCCCAATGTGAACATGCCAAATCTGTGGAAGTGTGGAATTTTGCTATGACTGTAAACACATAAACACATCCTGTACTATCTCTGCTAGACCAATCTCCCAATACTCAATTTTCCAGTCTAAGTTTCTGATACAAAGCTGTAGTTTTGATCTGACCTGAATTTATAAGAGAAAGCTTTTTACAAAACCTAAATCATTATTATTAGAATCATCCTGATTTCTAAAAATTTAGCCATCTTACCTGAATTCCTGAGTAGGTTCCCCATGGACCAGCAGCAACTTCCTGGATTTCTTCATATCCTAACTAGAAATGTCAAGAAGACAAAGCACAGCCACTGCTACTAAACAGGAACCTTTTTCCTTAATCTGTACCAATTAAATATTTAGTGAAGATCAATGTTCCTGGACAGGCATTGCAGCTATGCTGTAATGACTATAAACAGAATGTGCAATTAAACCTACCAACACTTCTAAGAGGGAAAAAGCTATTAGGGCATTCACAAAGAAACAAAATATTTTATTTTATTTTCTCTTGCCTTTTTGCTCAGATGAGCAACAGAATGCCAGCAGAATGGGGCAATGCAGGCTTAGGGACAGCATGCAGATTCATATTCCTCTTGTGTGCATTTATTGGAATGATGTGCTTGAAAAGAATGTACTTGTCCATCTAGTCTCGTGCTTATTTCCTAGCGTAAATTACCAGGGATTTAACATGTGCTTTGCATGCAAAGCAGCCTGAGCTCTGCTCTCAAACTAAATAGAGAGAACCCTTCAACTAGGAATGCAATGGTTGAAAACAAGCGGTAAAAGCTATACAGTTTGTGTAGTTGCATCCTGTAGGGATATGGTACTTGCTGCTGAAATTTCACTAAGGAATATTTTTCTATCCAGAAAGTCAATTCATTCAAACTGTTCATCAGATTTATTTGATTCAGACTCTGGAATGTCAAATTATGACTGAAAATGGCACATCAAACTACACATAGCTCTTACCAAGAAGAATAAATCATAGAGACATTTATTTATGGGAAGATTCAGAAGTGATAAATTCTAAAATTAGGAAAAAATATCAAATAGCTGACCTAGAATGTGCTTTGACCTTTAAAAAAAGCCATTTCTTTGAAGTATTACCTTCTTTAAAATATTGCAGAAACAAAAATTTAAAATCTTATTTCAGGGCAGATTGCAAGAACATTAAAGAATAGTTTCTGAGAAACAGCAATTATATCCAATTAGGTATTATTTATAACCAGTCTAAAGCTCATAAAAATCTGTTTCAACTTCTAAAGAGGAAAGATATTTTATTTATTTATTTAGTCACCCAAAACATCTATATAGCTGCCTATGTTATATTAAATACTGGGCAGCTCCCAAGCAGTGATTAAAATAATATCAATAATAAAACAACACAATACATACATACATTAAAACCAAAAAGTCCCTCATAAAATTTTCTCACCCAACCTCATCCAATCCCTGTGCCATGTCTTCGGTGCTTTTTGGAAAGTTAGGAGGGTAGAGGGTAAAGACATTAATTGCTTTATTATTATTTTCGAGTTAATTTCTACCCAGAGCTTACTTAGAGATAATATTTATTATTTATTTATTTATTAGTTGTATTTGTATGCCGCCCAACTCCCAAAGG
>JANHJO010000385.1:88235-101771 GCA_032468235.1 Pseudoxyrhopus heterurus
TCAGAAGGATGGAAGGCTGAGTCAACCTTGGAGCTGGTGGGATTCGATCAGCCAAACTGCTGATCTGTAGTACTGCATTCTAACCACTTGAGCCACCACAGCTCCCTATAATCTTGTTATAATTATAAATTATAAATATAATCTAACATACATATTCCCATAAGAGTTCTGCCACCCACCCTAATTCAAGGCCTAGGGAACAAGCCATTTTTAAAGCCCACTTGAACAAGGGTGGGGCAGGATCCACCACAAATTCAGAGGTCAGGTACTACAAAAGGGACTTCCTGGGTCCCAGCAATTGACACTATTTGAGGATGGGCAGAAATAATAGCAGACAGACAGCACCTCAACATAACTCCATGCCATAAAGGATTTGAAAGGCAACCACCAACACCCAGAATCCTACTGGCAACCAGTACCTGTTACAAAACATTGGTGTTATATAGTAATATGCCCATTACAACATGCACCACTGTATTCTGGATCAACTGCAGTCTGAGAATTTTGAAAGGTATTGAAAGGGGTCTTGAAAGGTATTCCTATTTAGGATACATTGAATAATCAGCATTTAAGATGACTAAGGCATAAATTATTGCCTGAAGTACCTTTCTATCCAAAAACTGGTGCATCTAGTTCATAATGAGTTCCTGGTCAGAGCTGTCACTTGCTCTTTGAGCCGGAGCTACAAATCCAGGAAAACCTGCAAATTCTATTCAGTCCAAAATGGGATAGTGCAACCCCATGTAGGACTAAAAATGGAAAATCTCCAGGACAAAGTGGTCCAAATAACCACAACCATCTAACATTGCTGTGGATGATCCTCTGTTCCTCATACAGACACTGGACAAGACCTTCACAACACCATTTGATCAGCCTAAAATCAGAATATATATCTAGGCATCATCAGCACACCAATACCTAATCTGAGCAGTGGATTATTTCACTTCCTGTCATGGACATCTTAAACTCTCTAAAACTGTAGCCCAACCATCTCCTTAACCTTTCCTAAAACAGGATGGTTGGATCCTTTCATTTCTTACACTTACATACACATATGCACGCAAAATAAATTCTCACATTTTTATGCATGTTATTATGAGAGAGGAGCAACAAGAGAGCTTTTGATGTGCTAGCTTTGATTTATTTATTTGTTTTTACATGTTTTGTCATATGTGGTTAGCTTGGATTTTTCTGCAAGAAAGTAAGGAAACACTGGAGCATAGAGAATATAAGATTTGATGTATTTATTAAATTTATATGCTGTCCATCTCGCAGTTTTAGCGGACTCTGGGTGGCTAGATATACATATTCTCTATATATACTTAAGGAAATAAGGATAAATGATAATTTATTAGATTGCCAAAATCGAAAGCAATGTGCAGAGTTTAAAATATTATATAAATACATTACTGTAACACCGTGATGGCGAACCTATGGCACGCACGCCAGAGGTGGCCTACAGAGCCCTCTCAGTGAGCACGTGCACCATCGCCAGCTGCTCTTCTGGTTTCTGGCATGCTGGTCTTCGCAGGCCATTTTCCGGGCCTTTTTCAGGCCGTTTTTGGGCTGTTTTCCGGCTGTTTCTTGGGCTGTTTTTGGTGTGAAAAATGGCCCGAAAATGGCCGAAAAATGGCCAGAATATGGCCCCAAAACAGCCTGAAAATGGCCAAAAACAGCTCAAAAAATGGCCAAAAAACAGACCATTTTTCAAGCCATTTTCAGGCCAAAAACAACCCCAAAAATGGCCTGAAAATGGCCCCAAAATGGCCCAAAAACATTCATGCATGCACTAGGCACGTGCGTTCCAGTTGGGGCACTCAGTGCCGAAAAGGTTCGCCATCACTGCTGTAACACTAACACATGGGGAAAGCATGCAAACAAAACTCTAATCGCTTATCATCAAACAGGCAGAATCACAGAATGGTCTGGCATGTTTAAACGGCGAACTTTCAATTTTTTTCTAAATGGCCAATGGCAATGTTTGGTTTATGGGTTTTGTGCATTCCAACCCTGCCTAATCTTAAAGGATAACCACAACCAACTGAAGAGAGTCTGTCCTATAAACCACCTCACTCCAAGGTTTTATGAATGACAATCAGCACCTAAACTGCATTTGGAAGCCAACTGTAAACCAGTATTGTTGGCAAGTTAGAGATGTTAAAATAGGCATACTGAAATAGGTTACACACATATCTATTTGTGCAGCCATATTCTGGACCAGGTATCATTTCTGAGTGGTCTTCAAGGGCAGCCCAATGTAAAAAGCATTACAATAGTCCAGATGACAGGTAATTATGGCAACAGTCAGAAAGACCACATAACTTATCTCCGGGTTACATTTGGCCAATCGCTTTCTCTCAGCCCAGCCTATCTCAAAGGTTCATTTTATTGCAAAGTGAATAGTAAATGGAGAAATAAGTGATTTGATTCCAAGCTG
The DNA here is from genome assembly GCA_032468235.1 of Pseudoxyrhopus heterurus. Lineage (NCBI taxonomy): Eukaryota > Metazoa > Chordata > Lepidosauria > Squamata > Pseudoxyrhopus > Pseudoxyrhopus heterurus. The sequence continues at coordinate 90,673 of JANHJO010000385.1, forward strand.
ACAAGGTATTGCATAACTCATTTAAATGAGTTATGATCAAAGAAGCAGATACAGAGCATTAAATATGTCCTTGTCTGGAATTTAGAAACAGATAAATAATCAACATCATTAAGTAGATGTCCTCTTCTTCTGTAACTCCCAACCTGATTTGCACTACCTTCATATTATTATCTACAAATTTAACATGCTATGTAGCTTGTTTTTCCAATCCTAAATAAATATGTTAATTTATAAAATCAATCCCTGATGCTGTCTCTGGATACACTACAATTTAGAATTAACTTATTTATTTTCAAATTCATAAATCAAATACTTCTACTAGTCTCTGTGAATTTAGTTCAGCAGGTTTTCAGCACAGCCGAGAAGTATTTACAGTCCTTCATTAGTTTTAATCCCATGTAGTAATCTTCATATCTAAACCCATTTGAATTACCTTTTCCCATGAGACTGCACTGAGTCTATTATGAAAATAATTTAATGAACATCAGACATCTATATCAGAAGAAATACTACCATAGTGTTAATCTTTTTAAAATGAAACTCTTCATCAGTTATGCAGATCGTTCACATTTTGCACCAGTAAACAAATGAATCATAGAAAAAGTATTAATTCTAATAAAATGATAGGTAAATGCAGACATTTACAAAAGTTACAAGATTTTTTTTAACTTTTGATGTTAACCTAATTCAAGACCATTGGGATTACGACAAATTTTCTAGAGCTTCATCTTTTGATCAAAATCTAAAAACATAAACATGATGTATAAACATTCAATTATTAGGAAATCTTATACTATAGATATGCATAGAACTGTATTTTTAATATCCAGAAATTGACTTCAGTTGCTGTTGTCTATTTTACTTTACAAACAAATGTGAATAAAAAATCCCTAAACACCTACATCTTTCTGAAAATCTATAGAAACAAGTACATCAGTAAGGGAAATAATGCACAGGTAAATCAGTAAACAAAATAACTTGCAAGCCAACTTCAGTACCTGAACATTTGTTGAACAAAGTACGATAAGGTAAACTTTATAGACTTCCAGCTAGTGAGTTTCATAAAATTTCCTGATATAACTGACCTTTCTCATTTCTTTTTATAGTATATTTCAAGTGAAGAAGGCTTGGTTACATACACAAAATGTCATGCCTTTAGATAATGTATTGTGAACATTTGCAATATAGACATCTCCTTGCAGCAGCTTTATGAAATAATGTTGAACAAAAACAACAACAAGAATTTGAGGGCATGCTATGTCTCTCAGGATAATTAATATCATGGCAAATTCTTTGGTTGGATAACTATTGTAGGACATCAATATTTGCAGTTCATTTGTTTTCATATTCAAATAAGGACAGGAACAGCAAGAGCTTTGACTCATAGACATGAAATGTCATACAAATAAGAAATATTATCCTACCAAGGTCTCTATTATTTCAGTTATTGTACAATTGTCATATCTGTATCTATCATGACTCTAATTTTTAACAGTAAGCAATTTCTAAACTGCCACCTGAAATTTTATATTGGATGAAGCCAATCTTTAATCTTTCTTACATTTCTTGGTGTTAAAAATATTCTGTACCTAGAAGATAGAAAAATTAGCCATATTGTGATACAGCATGTTTATTTGTTTAGCTATTTGTTTTGTTGTTTATTATGTAGCAGTAAGCCTTAAACTCCTAGACTCACAATCCTTTTTTATCTGTCTTTGATGAATAATTTAATTTTTCTGTTTATGATTTCTGTTTCTTCTGAATATGAGATTAGTCTTTCTGTGAATCCATAGTTAACAATGTCTAACTATGCAGGTGTCAACACTGAGCTTCTATCAAGCTTCTATCAATCTCCAAATGACCATCATATAACTATCCAAATAAAATATTTTTTTTTAATTGGAAATGATCAAAATGTTGTGATATTGCTACACCTCAGAATATTTTGTGGATTTTCCAGGAAACCACTATAATCTTTTGAGATTTCCATTAATTTGTACAAATTTACTAACGTTTCATGAAATTTTGCAAAATATTTTGATACCTTGGCCATATGTAAGATTACACAATCATGCCAAAGTTTATTTTATTCTAACCATTTGGTATCCTAGGTACCACTAACAGGAATAACCCAAACATCAAACCTATAGAATGCTAAACAAAATGTTAACAGGTCCAAATCCCCTGTAAATATGTTCTTGCTATTTTTAAATCACCCATTAATTATAGTTAGTAGGGTCTATTGTCATGTTAAAATAGAGGACCATTATTTTGCTCTCTTGACTCCTCCTCTAATGAGAAACTTTTGCTTCTTTCAGTTGATCACAACTTATTATTTCATTCAAACCTGAATGTGGTTAGATTTATTTAGAGAACCCAAAACATGTTTTGAATATCCTTTCTTTCCCAATCAGTAAAACTAGAATTGTTTTGTTCAATCCTTTCAAATGTAGGGAATTCCCTTCTCTCCCATTTCCCTACCCTGACCTTTCTCCTTTTTCACCCAGCTGCTGCAGCCAAAGCAAAATCATGTTGCTCCCTTCTTTGTTTTCTTTTCAGAGCCAGTTTGTCCAGAGAACTTTTTTTACACAGGGCTCTCTGAGCCTTTGTAAATTCTAGCCATGCTGTGTTCAAAGAGAGCATGGCATCACGAAGACAGCAATCTGATATTCTTAGTTAATGACTTCAAGAGGGATGCCAGGATTGCCATTGTAAGTTGGTATGATCATGTGACATCTCACTTCATGACCACACTAACTTACAATTGCAATCCCAGCTCCAATTGTGGTTATAAGTTGAGGACTACCTGTACAAATATTAGTAGGAATTGAGCAACGATCAGTCTCTAAGGACAGAAAATGAATAGGAACATCAAAGAGAAAGATGGTGGGAACCATTCCTGCCTTTCAGCAAGAGTCAATTTTCGAGATGGTCTAATCAACTGACCATGGTGTTGATTCCATTTATAGAACAAGCAGTTTAAATATCTCATCACCAAACTCAATCAGAATGGTATCATTAGTGCTGTCATTTGGGAAAGATTGTAAGATACATATTTGCTGGAAAGTTTTTTTCCTGGGCAAGATTCCATTATTTCAGTAGCTGTATTTTTACTTCAACTGATTGTGTATTCTTTTTAGTGCTTCAGCAAATGAATCTAAACTTTTGAGAAAAATGTCAGGTTTTTAAAAACAAAATGTAAGAGCAAGTCAGGTTGGGCTTTTTAGAAACTGGGTTTTAGATTGCTTCCATTCTATTTTTTATGAAGGCGGGCCTTAGGATACTTGTCAGTGTTGGGCACATCCAGCAATTCCAATTGAAATAAATCTCAGAAAATCAAACATTAATTGAACAATATACTATTACAGAAAAGAGCTACAAAAAGGAAGTAATACTGGAGCAAATAAATAGCAGGAAACTGAATTTTTTACAATTGACTCTTGCAATTAACTCTTGTGAAATAGGTGAAGGAGCAGGAAGAGATACTGTTGAGGTTTCAAGTAGAGGATATCATGCAACCTATTTTGAAATGCTCCTAACTAATTCACATGCAATCAGGAAATTAATCTATTACCACAACTAAAATAAAGTGTATCTGTTAGACCAGCTTTTGTATTGGATGGAAGAAGCACTGTTTTACTTTTTGCTTTGGGCCTTTCAAAGTCTTGGGTTCACCTCAATCATGAACGTAGACAATCTAGGAAAAAAGCCATACTACCCTATGACAGCAGCTCATAAAGCTTACACCTTTAATAATTTTTGTTAGTCAGAAAAGGTGCTACCAAAATCTTTCTGATAATCCAAGTAACAAACTAGTATGTTCCAGCAACAGAGGTTTAGTTATAGAATAGAAAGCAGTACTGTAATGCTTTGACTCCATTAGCATCCATAATTCTGGACTCAAAAATATTAATAACATCAATATATATTTGATATATTTTCCTTTAACTAAATGCCTCAAATTTTTAAAAAGCATATATTAGGGAAAATAGTTTAAAACAGCATTCCAATATTTGTTTTCATTGTAGAAAATTGGCAGAATGGACTTCTACTTACAATATTACCATGGTGTTAGAATGATCTTTAGGATGGAGACATATATTCAATATCAGCCAAAACTGTACATTAATATCTTTTAACTGAATTTCAGAAAAATAAGTTAAATGTTTTTAATTTATAGGCTAGATCTGCTCTCTGCTGGAGAAATACTATTATAATCAGCAAAATCTCACATTGCTTTTGGAAAAGAGTTAAAAAGTTTTTTTAAAAAAACTTTATATAACAATTATTCAAGATGTCCTTCAGTGTATTATGTTCAAGACACTCAAATATGAGATATATAATAGAAAAAATTTGGTTCAGTCAAATGGTATGCATAGACAAAATGGCAGCTATGGATAATACTCAAGTATTTTCAGCAAATATAGCAGCCTTCGAGTTGTTACAGTGAGTATTGAGATGCCTCAGCCAGCAGAGCCAATAGTGAGAGCTATTGTTAAGTTATAATCTGCAATATTCAGTGTACACTGATATCCGGTCACTGTTTAGTGTAGATTCAGAGCAGCTGACCCTCTATAATAAATATCCAAAGCATCAATCCAGTGCCATTTGCAAGAGATTAAATCTCAGTGGGTGGTTATGAACATCTACATATAGAATTCTAAGCCAACTGAAATCGCTACAAATGTAAGACATGACTGCATATTATAAAAAGAGTCCCTCAAAGCTATGGAAGCTTTACTTTAGGGACCGGAATTCCATAGGAAATGAATGCTTCTATATTGTAACAACTTTTCAAAAGAAACTACTTGTCATCAGGACACATATGCTTTCTATCCTCCTTTTAGTCTTGGCATCAGTAGACTTGCTCCTCCTCTTTCAATAGTCCCAATGGCAGTGATATACACCTGTTTTATTTTTTAAAGCTATCACAGGTGCAGCAGCATCTAATTTAATAAAGAATAGCTCAAACAGTGAGAAACATGTGAATTTTTCTTTCTCATGGTCAGAAGCATAAATACTGTTTATAGCCTTTCTCAACCTTTTTGTCATATACATACACGAATGCCTACCTCACAGATAGTGGTGAGTGATATTTAATGATAGGAAGAATCTGGCAGCAAAGATTTCAGTCTAGAACTAATAATTCCAGGTAATTTGGTATTGTTTACAGGGTCTCCAGAGAGGCAGGGCAGAGAAGACAAATTAGGAGCCCAATCAGCAATACTTATCTTCCTCTGAATGTATAAACAAAACATTTTAAAGTAATGCCAGAAACAATTGCCTTAAGATATTGGTCAGGATGAATATGGTATATTCAATGCCAGCCATGCTATTTCCCAAGATCCTCTGGGCATCCTATCTACACCACTTGTCTCCTTCACTCTCTCAGCAGTGAGCCAATATCCTATCACTGAACATGGAGTCCTCTTCGGCCTTTCCAGTGGTCTAACTCAGATTACCCTTTTGTAAATTGTGTGATATTTGCTATATAAGGAATCAGTCTTGGACACTGCAGGAGCCATTTTCCTGCAAACACAAGAAGCTGCTTGAATAGAATTAGCTCATGGGACCATACAGACTGTGACTGACACACTGACAGTAACAGTCCAAGATCCCAGGTAAGATTTTTTTTTTCCAGACTAGCTGAGAAACCGAATCCAAATGTTAATCTGAAATAACACTTATTCATGAGATATGGTCTTTCCACAGTGGCATTTTCCCAAGTAAAATACTCAAATCACTGTTTGAAATCTTTTTTCAATGATCTTGTAAATGATGATATTCTATCTTAAACCATTATTCTCAGAGGCATTCCAGATTGTCTTTTAAAACATGAGGTATATGGAACTTGTATCTTCGGATTGGAGCTCTTCTAAGAGTAAAAAATTATACTTTCTGAATGGCAGAGAGTGAGAATTCCCATTGCCAGTCTTCATCCTACCAATCCTAAGCAAACTAAACATTTCTTATTCAGAGTAATAAATCCATGGATCAAAGATCAAAAATGTGACTTAGCAGGAGCTTTATAGCACAGAAAACCCCTAAAACAATGTTGCTTCCTTAGTAGCTAGGCTTCAAGTGAGCAATTTTCTGATAGGATTTTTGGCCTCTGTTGAAGAAACTTTTGAGCACTTAGGCAATTGTGAAGTATGTAAAAATATTTTTTGCTTTTTGTTGCACTGGTTTACTCCTAACTACTGTACATATAACCATCTGTTGTTTGCTGGAATTATATTTAATCTCATTCTTAGCTCTGGACACAAATGGTATACCTGTTCCTAAAAGTAACACAACCACTCTTCCTTTAAATGCAGAGATTCTAAAAACAGAATTAAGTGAAGTCAGAGTGCCACCTTATGGTAGTTAACAATATATACACATTAATGATTTTGGCAGCTACAAACTTTTCACACACAAACACACAGTCAAATGTTCTGTTTTAACATTAAGCAGTACCAGCAAATCTATGCCAGGTATTTATACTGGAAGTTATTAGACAAGTTGGACTTAAGAGAATATTGCAGAAAACAAAAAGAAGACTTTATAGCCAGCCTTTTTATAATGGACCAAGCTCTTAACATTTCAGAAAAATATACTGTAACATCTGATGAGCCCTACATACACAACAGATAATTTGACATTATTTATGGAGAAATCTATGACCTTCCCAGTTACATTTCTCTCATTTACTAAGACATCAGAAACAGACCTAGGTGAGAAGGATATAAAGCCACAATCTATCTTTGCCCACTACTATTTAATTTTTACAATCAACTGGACAACCTGTGGCACATTGCATCATGTTTGAAAGGTAGTGCAGTCTTTTTGTGACTAGAATAAATATTACATTTTAGGCTGATCATATTTTTTATTGGATAGTCCCATGATCATCTAAGAATATATATCATAAACAGAAAAATAATTAGTGATATATGAACTTCACTAAGAAGTCAATATTTATTTATCCAAGCAGATCTACAGAATGACCACAGGTGGGCATAAAGCAATACCAGTGGGAGTGACCTACCGCTTCTTTTCAATTTCTCCATTGACTTTGCTTGTGGGAAGCTGGCAGGGAGTGTAGGAAATCACATATTACCACAGGGGTGCTACAACTGCCACAACTTTGCCGATAAATCTGACCTGAACATTGTGAAAATTTCAATTGCACAGGTGTAATGGGTCCCAAATATTGTATACATTCTTAAATTAGCAGATTTTAGATACCTTGATTCAAAAATTGTCGTGGTATAATGCAATGTTTGGGCTAACCTGAGGTACAGACAGGAAAAACAATGAGTTTTAGTAGTATATAAATTCTGAAATGGGTTCTTTAGACAAAGCGAAGTACTATCCCTCTAAGCCAGGAAGTGAGCACAAAGCAATTGTTATAGGGTTAAGGAAAGTTTTGACTTAGATTTTCTTTTATACAGACCACTTGATGAAGTTGTACCAATAACTGTGAAAAATCTAAACAGGGCCAGACACTTTATTATTTAAGAACTAATGTTACCTACTTTGATCATGAAATGTCTGCAAGAAAAGTTCAGAGAACACCAAGGATCCCACCATTCAATCATGACTTACAAATATTCTCTTCTCAAAAGACATCCCAGAATACAGTGGCCACTTCCAGACTGATGCAAGAAAATTATATATCCATGGAATCGTGAAGTGGGAGGATTTGTCTTTTCATTTTTAATAAAACTTGTGTCCTAGCCTTCATTATAAAAAAAAAACAAATGTAGTCTGGAACATCATTTAGTAAGCCCAAGCAAGTGGTGCATTTTAAATAACAGTACAGGTGATATTCCAAAGTCAGAGAGGTATAAAAGCCCCCTATCATCATATACTTCAGAAAATACTCAAAATAATGTTAGCTATTGTGTGATTTTTTTTACATATGATCATAGATCTGAAAAGATCTCTGCAGTTACAGTATTAAAAAAAATTGAAGATCAAGGTGCTGCCCCAACTTTTACCAGAAGATGAGGATTTTCAGTCAAAAGAAGCTGTTCCAAGTAGTGTGCCATGTCTGCATGCAATACTCTATATTAAAAAGGGGGTTAGCCACAGTTGAAATAAGGGAATGATTCACTATGTTTAACTATTGATTAATGCTAGTATTTTACCCACATCTTTTACACTCTCTTGAGACAAAGTTGGTCTTGGGATACCAAGAAGCCAAAGTAGGCCTTACCAAGGGTTTGTTATGGGAATGTGAATAAACAGAATCCAGACTAAAGTTAGTCTGAAAGTCAAATGTACATCTTGATCATCTTATTGTTTATGACAGACTTTACGCTACTGCACAAGTTGTTACTCTCAAGCAGGCATAGAAGGCAGATTCAGAATATTAAGCTATACTAACTGAATCTAACTACTGATTTATCTATCAAACACACTGCATTATGTTATTTTTATTCAACGTTTTCTTCAGCAATCATATGAATTTTGTCTTAACTTTTGTCTGACCAAGACCCCAAAATTAATTTCCTATGATAGTTGGCTTTGCTTGCAAACTTAATACCTGACCATAGACTGGCACCTTAAACGAAGATCAGTTGGCTTAATCTGCATTTTTAGTGTTTTACTATTTCTCTCATGACTGTACAAGTCATGTTGTATCTGTTATTTTATAATTTATTTGTAGAATTAGTTCAGAATTTAGATGAAATTAAGTATTTGGAGATGGGCCTATGTAGAAATTTTAATTAAATTTTAAAGGATACTCAAAAAATAATACAGTATTTTTAAACAGTAGTTTAAAAATAATTTAAAGGATACTCAAGAAATAATACATTTCTTTCCTTGAAATATTACTGGGCTGTAAATCCACAAAAGAAAATTACTCATCACATTAGCAGTAGTCTCCATGCAGGAGTTGCCTACTACCCACTTCTCATATGTGACTGACAGAAATAGCTAAGTCTTTGTGAGCTCACTTAGATGATTCCAGAATACAGGCATTGCATTCTTATAGAAGCCCATTTTACACATAATTTGCTTGTGATACAAGCATGGAGGGAAGAGGTTAATAGAACTTCTATAAATATCTATTTTTAAGGAAGTAAATGGTTTAAAAGAAACAGGTAAGCTTTTGTCTACTGAAAAACACATTGTAGCTTTTGTCTACTGAAAAACACATTGTTTCCCCCTTTATTCCTATCTCAATAACTTGTGTCGTTTTGTACCTGGAATTTTGCTCCTATAGTCCCCAAGTAGCAACCATTTGAAAATAATAATAATAATTTTGCCTCATAATAAGGGAATGCAAGAATAAGAAACAAAATGCATGTTACAAATAAAGCCAACATTATTTTCTGTATATATCTTTCTTAAATATTGCATTAAGCTACCTGTAACAAAGCAGTAAAAATGGTGTATATTAAAAGGTGGATTGAAAAAGAAAAGTAATAAAACAAGAAATTGTTTTACAAAAAGCAATTTGGAATGTAATTATATACACATCTATTCAGAATTAAATCCCACCAAATTCAGCAGACCTTACAGTCAGGTAAGAATGCATAGCATTACTGGCTAAACTGCATTTTTTGCTTTTATCATTAGAAATACGTGACCTTAAGGGTTCCTAAACTTTGTAAGTCTAAGGGGCAAAACAGCAACACAAGTCACATTATTCATTGTTCTTTCAACAAGGGATATTTTGATTAGATTCTTTCACTTGCCCAGCCTGCCCCAAGCTTTCAAAGCATTCTATATTAAGCAATTGTATGTTTTGTTTTCACAGCAGAGGTTAGTGATATCCCTGCCACTAAGATCATTGTTTCTATGGCAACAAAATATACATCAGAAAGCAGAGGCTTTCATTTCAGTGCTATAAAAATAACCAGAATACCCCAAAAGAAAAGCATGGATGTTGGAAAAAGTTTTATTCCCACTTCAGATCCACATAACACTCCAGAACAACAAAAGAATCCCAATGTCAAATGCTTTGCTATAGTTTGGACAATATCCATTTTCATTCCATTTTGAAGCTGCTTATTTCATCATTCACTCCATTGAGTCTTCCTTTTTCAATGACATGTCACTATGGAAACAGTGGCTTTAATTTAGAAGCATATAAAAGAGGAAGCGTGAAAAGAGAAACATAGTTTGTACATTGCACTGAAACGTACTATGGTTGGTTTGGATTTAGTATGATGTAAAGCCCAGTTTTCCAATAGAATACAATTAAGTAAGGTGTAAAGTTAATTGGATTGTATTTATGATACCACACAACACTTTCTGTGTTTAGTAAATGAACAAAGAAAGCATATTAATCTGAAAAATGGAACAGCATGCCAAAATTCATTCAGAACAGAAACCTGTGGATTTCACAGTGGGAAACTGGTTCAGTAAATTACGAACTCACCATGCTGTCATTCTGGTTTCCACTCACCAAAGCCAGAATTCCCATCAATGTACCTTATATATTACTTGTCACCATGTCTTATTTTTAAAATCCTGGCTATCTTACAAATGTTCAAAAGCAGTATTCTAGCACAGATCTTCTATAACAATACTTAGCTGAAGATTTTCTTTTACTTTTTGACAGTATGGTTTTTAAATATACATTACATTTTAACATTTCAACTTTCTTCTGCACAGAATCTTGGAAGCATTTCTATAGGACAGGTTTACAAGAATCTAATATGGTTGCAGTTTTCTGTAAATGATTTTAAGAAGTCACATGAAAGACCTTCCATGCCAGATTACTGGGAACAGAAAACAGTCAGATCTTTAAGTCAGATGTACAAAAAGCATTGAATAGGTTATACTCTGTATGAAAGCATTTCATAGTTTTACATTTTTAAACACTGTGAACAATTTCATGATTTTGACTCTGCAGAATATAAAAGAAAGTAACATGTCATATAAATTCTGTTATGTCTAATGAGAGACCTGAAATTATCAAACGCTTTAGATATTGGGGGGGAAAATATAAGGAAGGAAGACAAGCACAAGGTTTTGACACATTTTCCAAGTATTTTGTATCTTCTGCCAAAATAATATGCCTTAGGTAAAGGTAAAGGTTCCCCTCGCACATCTGTGCTAGTCGTTTCCGACTCTAGGGGGCGGTGCTCATCTCCGTT
>JANHJO010000385.1:135135-147987 GCA_032468235.1 Pseudoxyrhopus heterurus
AAGGGAGGGAGGGAGAGGGAGGGAGGGAGATAGAGAAAAAGAAAGAGAGATGAGTGAGTGAGGGAGAGGGAGACAGAAAAAGAGGAAGAGATGAGAGAAAGAGAGAAAGAAAGAAATGAGAGAGGAATGAGAGGGAGAGGGAGGGAGAGAGTGATAGAGTGGGAGATAGAGAGAAAAGAGAAAGACAGAGAGAAAGAGAAAGATGAGAGAGAGGGAGAGAGGGAGATAGAGAAAAAGAGAAAGAGATGAGAGAGGGAGGGAGATAGGGAGGAAGAGAGATGAGAGGGAGGAAGAGAGACAGAGAGAGAGAGACAGAGAGAAGGAGATACCTATTTCCCATAGAAAAGAAAACACGGGGAGCCACAAAACCTGGGTAGGCATGGCTGGGGGGCATGTGACTGGGTGGGAGTGAGTGACGTCCAGTTGGCCATGCCTACCCAGTTTTTGTGGCTCCCAGTGTTTTGTTTTCTGTGGGAAACAGGCCCAAATGGCTCTTTGAGTGTTTAAGGTTGCAGACCCCTGATCTAGGTGAATATATGATGTGTATGAGTGTATATCATGATCTAAGTACACATCAACATGCCTGAATACTAGTGCATGCAGCCATTATGATATAATATCCTCAGTAGCATAGATTTTGGCCATCCCTTCCCCTCCTCAAAGATAATTCCAAATACTACAATTTTTAATATACTGAAATGAGTACAGTCTGATTTTACTATCAGTCTAGTGAAAATGAAAAAACTAGGTTGCTTATTTGTTTTATTTTTTCTTATGTTATATTCTTCAATTATGCATCCATGACTACTTCATTAAAAGTTATTACCCCAAATTCCCTGATAATTATATTTTAGGTATAATTTCATTTTCTCCGATGAAAAACAAGTAAGTAGATTATTTTTAAGAAATCCATCTTGTAAGAAATATAATGCATCTATAACTCCCGTTCTCCATATAAGTTTGCAATAAACTATTATATTTGTATTTAGTTTCTGAGTAACTAAATCTACTATAGTAATAAGCCTTAATGATGCAGACATGATTGAACAAAAAAAGCACTCTAATCTCTTAGTCTTTCATTAATATTGAAAGAATAAAAAATACTAAGTTCATTAATTCAAACACAAACATATTCAAATCTGGCAGACTTGACTGCTAGGTTCTTAGTATAACCTTCATCTAAAATAAATCTACAGTACAAGAACAATAAAATATATATTACACATAGAAATGGAATTGTTCCTAAGACAGCTGCAAATTTGTAAAGATAATGAAAAATCCATTTTCTAAGATTAGTCTTTGTACAATATTAATAGCTTCTATAGTTCAACAATGAAAATTCACTATTCCTGATGTGACAAACCAACCCAAATATTTGCACCCATATAATCATTTCAAAATCACATTATTTTCGGTGTCAAAATACCTGAATATTCCACTGTCAATTAAATTAACCTTGATAAAATAATACTGTCATTTAAATTGATTATATTTATATTACCACCTGAAATATTTGTCATCCATTCAAAAACCAGTATTTTAATAATAAAATAGAAAACTGTTGTTTGTGCTGTCACAGCACCCATCAGATGAAATGCCAGCACATGCCTCATTAATCATATCAGAGTAGATATTGAAGAAAATCTGTCATATGATAAATGTCTTCTCCTTTGAAAATAAATGTCTACTTTTCTTTAACATTCATCAACCAGCAATTGGTCTGACAATACTTTGCAGATTATAAATAAAAGATCATGAAGAAATTTTCTAATTGACTGTGCTGATTTTGATCTTTTTTTAAAAAAAAGCTGTCAATAAAATGCCTACAAAGATAGTTATCGCCCCCGCCACAATTTTTTTCCCTTTCTTCAATCAATATCCATTTTTACTCAGTAGGGGAAGCAGTTTATAGCTGAATTACTAAACTGAACTTTAACCCAAATGCTCCAATGCCTTTCCATTAAGATCAGGTGGAGTAGGAATGGTCCAGATCCACTCAATCAAACAATGTCATTTATCAGGATTTAGGAAATGTACCTGCTGCCTCACTAGCCCTCTGGAATTGCATCCTGTTGGATATCTATATGTCTTTCACCTTACACCCGTCCAAAAATTTCTGAAAACCTGGCTTTCTTCCTCAAAATTGGGTTAAGCTATTGTCTAGATATATTGATTTTTTGTTCTGGTTTATTGAATTTGTCTTTTTCCAGAAGTACGGGTTCTTTTCCTTTTCCTTTTCATTTTATTGTTCCTACTTTTGAAATGTAAGCCACCCACAGTCTTCTTGAGTCAAGCAGCCTCTAGATCCAGTGGCATGCACTGACCAATATATTGAGAGATACATTAATGGTGATTGGTGAAAAACTGTACTGTAATATGCTTTGAATAGGATTGTCCTTTCTTAAACCTCTGGACTTAGTTAATACTCTTATGCTTAGATATACAAATAAGCAAGTTATTCCAATATTTTTTAGCATCTGAATGTATATATGAGTTCTCCCTTTCTTTAAGAATTAAAGATTCATGATTATCATCTCCAGCTTAGATCACTGTAATGTAATGGACATGGGTCTGCCTTCTAAAACACTCCACAAAGTTCAGATAGACTAGAATGCAACCCATAACATTTTCTTCATTACCAAGATATCTAAACACTGTTACCAATCATGTTCAGAATACATCTCCCTAGAACTTCCTTTGCAAAGTAGTTGCTAGAAAAAGACAACAAAACAAGTGGCAGCTATCTGAAAATATAAAAAGATGGAACACTTGTTCATTTTACTCCTAAAGACTTGCCTAGAACATGAGAATAGTTGCTTGAGAAAAGCTGCAAGGATCTGAAACTATCAAAACTACAGATAAACACCACCTCAACTTTGCTATGCAGAAGCAAGCAACCACAATTACAGCTATATTATTATAGCTTATGCTATATACTAAACAACATAGACAGTTCTCATTTACTGCCTGCTCATTTAGTAATTGTCTGAAATTCATGATGATAAGTTACTACATCCTTCAATTATATGGTTATCATTTGCATGCTCCCCAACTGGTTTGCAACAAGCAGAGTTTATGAAAAGCGTGGAAGTAAAATTGTAAGTCATGGTCATCTGATGACATGATTAGTGACTGTGGTGATTCACCTAATGACTGAATGTGTAGTTGCATCATAAGTCTGCCATGGACATGTGATTTTCCACTTAATGACTGCAGTATTTACCAAGGGAATTGTCAATTCCAACTTTGGTCGCCAACCAACAACTACCTGTATATAATGTATATTGTTAATAAAAAGTGTAAGATTGCAAAAAGGCTGACATGGCTTTGTAGGTTACACTGCCTTTGAAAAAGAAGAAATAGTACCTTTGCAGCCAAGTTAGTTGTCCTCATAACAACTCCCCAATATATATAATATTCTGAAAATGGGTTAAATATCCCACAATGTTTATGGAGATCTTTTAAGATGGCCTGAAACTTTTTGAAGTATGTGAATTCAGCAATCTCTCACTCAAAGGTGCTTTTGAAATTGAGACAGTAACATGATGATACTGTTAAAGCAGAGATTTGATTGATAAGTTACTTGTAGCTTGAGCCATATGTAACTTGCATTTGCGTAACAAAGCTGTCTTTCCCTCCCTTATCCACTCTCCATCTCATCCCAATTTAAATCTTGTATCAATCTAGCTGCTCTATGCATCTGATGAAGTGAGTTACAGATCATGAAAGGTGTGTTTTAATAAAATGTTAGTTGGAAAAGCTACTACTAGGCTCCTTATGGTATATCTGGTTGCTAACTTTCTCAAAGAACTCTTGAAGGATCAGCAATGAAGAACTTTGCAGAGATCTTATCAATTTTTCTTAAGTAAGACTTGTTCAATGTTCAACAATAAAATCAATATTTGTGGGGGAATCAAAATACAGCAGTAATTCTAAAAAAGCAGAATAATATAAACACTATATAGTACTATTACCAATCTGTTACATAGATGTAAAATAAAATTTATCCCTTGAAAAATAACATTAAAACACAGCATAAAATATGATCCTCTTAGTAGAAATTCCAAGCACACATTTCAAACACATTTTTAGTACAAGAAATTCCTTAACCTTCAGTAAGATATTGCTGCTTTTTTCATAAAACAGTCTTGCTTTAAAAAGGAACATTCAAATCAAGAACAGTTCTAAGAATAAGAGCCCCTGTCTTTATATGTTGTATAGATAGATATCCATGATCTATTATTTCTGATAATTTCAGATAATGGATTCTGATAATTGTTTAGATACCTTCGTGTTTTTGTCCAATAGTACTTTTCCTGTATGAGTTCCAAGTCCTTTGGAAGGTAAACTTTTCTGTATTTCAATCTGTTCAGTGTGTTCAGTCATCTGTGACTGTATTAACATTTCAAGTTGTTGCTTCAAATCAGCCAATTTTTCACGTACTGCAATAACTCTAAAAGAATATAATATGAATGCTATACAATAGAATTATACTGATATTGTACATATATGAGTAAGCTGTCACCTTGAATGATAAGATTAAGATGTGAAGATTTTTGCTGCTGCCATTTAAAGTAGGAGAAAAGACTTTTAAACATTACTTATGATAATGCTTCTGCAAGAGAATTCAACATGGTTGCGGCCTGACAGACATAGTATGAAAAGATTAATTACAGACAATGATGCGGAATGGAAAAGCTAATATTCCAGAATATAAGAAGCAATTCATAGAAAAGTCAGAGAAGGAGGAAGAGAGGAAGGAGAAATTCAAGAGGAAATACTGTATGTGTAGGACAAGAAAATGGAGATGAAAAAGCCATCACATAGAAGTCAGAATGACTATAATCAGCTGCGTGAGGAGAGTGCAGCAAGGGACAGAAGCAGAAATGTGACATAACGGAACAGCAAAATATGTAGGCAAGGATAGATCAGTATCTCAAGAGAAGATATATTTCAGAACTATAGTAGCACCAGTTTACTGGTTCTAGTGGGGAGAGAGAAGTTCCCAGATGATGGGCTCAAGCATGACCCAAATGCATGGAAGAATAAACCTTTGCTCCAGTAATCAACTCAGATTGGATCTTGAACCAAATTACTGTTTACAAGTTGAACATAATGGAACCCAAAGCACATAAAGACTGCAGTAAACTATTTCTGCTACATATGCTGGAGTGTTCTAATAAGAATGTAATATGGACAGTACAGAGATATCTCTGCATAGGCAAGAACTGACAGTTTATCTCACTAAAACAAACAGAACTATACTGACAGGACCAATTGTATCAAACCTTTCCCGAATTGCTTCTTTCCTGTTAACATGTTAATTCTGTGGAAACATCTGCTTCATCTGTGTAACTGAAATCTTTAACCTATAGAAAAAACAACTTGCACAGTGCTGGTGTACCACATAATTGCTACTACATTTGATGGTCATCTAAAACTTCCACATTCTCAGAGTTCTCATATTCTACAGTAGCTTTTTTCTCTAAATGTAAATTGGAAGCATCTATAGCACAAATTAGGAAAAATATACTAGAATTTTTTGTATTATTATTGAGAGGTTTTCTTTACTATATGTAGTCTTAAGTGTAAATTATGTTATCCTATAGTTTTCTGACAACTTAGATTATGTTTAATATTAAAAATATGAGTATTCCAGACTCTTCTGCTTGAATTATTTCTTCAGTAGACTTTCTGCTGATAAATGATCCTGGTTTTATAGATGCTACCAGTACTTTCTCATTTCTTATTTGATAAATGTCAACTTCTGACATTTGATCTCCAGACTAATTTACTTATTCATTACTTCTAAATTCCCCAATGTAACACCACAGATGTTTCCTCAGTATGTATTGGCTGAAATCCAAAAGCTAATGATTAGTATTCTGTACTTAATTCCCACTTTCTCCTCATACCACCCTTAAAGTCACCCTTGATTATCAGATAACATGCCTTGGGGCACTGACAATGTAGCTGGGGGAGAAATAGAAATTACAACCCATGGAAAATGTTCACATATGTGCTCCTGCCCAGCATAGGTTATTTGATTTTGTTACTGCTTTTGAACATTGATAAATGGCTGTTTTGACTATGCTTGTTAACCTTGACCACAAAATATCAACTAGGCATACATTTTGTATGAAATAAAACATACAAGAAATAAAACAAATTAAATTACCTGTTCAGTGGAATCCACAAATAACCACAATATATGTTGGCTGAATTGAAAGAATTGATGTTGATAATTTTGACAGCTTTTATATTATAAGCAAAAATGAACAAAACCTGAACAAAGGAGAAATTCTTGATTAATATTATTGTTGAAATTGCATGTTTAATAATAATCACAACATAATTTATATATATTTGTTACTCTTTTGATCCATATATAGTAATATATTAAAAATTAAAGGAAATGTGCATATAGCCAGAGGTGGGCTGCTGCCGGTTCACACCGGTTCAGGCGAATCAGTAGTTAAGATTCTGCGCAGTTCGGCGAACCAGCAAATCCCACCACTGGCTGGCCCCGCCCCCACTAGTTTTTCAGGCTTTTTCAGACTGTTTTTGGGGCTGTTTTTCAGGCCAAAAATGGCCTGAACAATAGCCTGAAAACACCCCCAAAATGGCCTGAAAAACAGCCCAAAATTGCCTGGAAACAGCCCAAAAACCAGCCAAAAACCAGCCAAAAATGGCCTGAAAACGGCCCAAAAATGGCCTGAAAATGGCCAAAAAACAGGCCAAAAATGGGTGGGGGCTGGGCCAGCCAGTGGTGGGATTAGCCCCAACCAGCTGAATCCTATCTTTGTCTTTGAGGCAAGTGGCCGGGAGGTGGGGCCAGGTGTGATGAGTGAGTCACCACCCAATCACATGACCAACCGGCCACACCTACCCAGCCAGAGAACCGGTTGTTAAAAATTTGCAGCTCACCACTATGCTTATCTGATTGCCCATCCAACAGACAACTTATACTGGATCATATGCCAATGACCAAAATGATATCAAATAGTCAACTATTCTCAGGTTTCTGACCCATTAATCCTAAAAGGATTCAGATGACACTTATGGCAACTGGAAAGGCTTAAGCTCCAAATCTCCTAAGAAATCTGGCACCCTGCTTGAATAGCTTTTTTTTTTCTTAGTTGCTTGCTTGCTTGTTGTAATTTTCTTTTAATCAATTTTACCTGTAATAGAAAAATAATGTAGACTATGCATCATGTACAGGGATACTATAGGCATGTTGAATATATTTGCCACCTTGAGTTATTTGTAAAGATAATAAAGGTGGGGTATAAATAAACAAACAAATAAATACAGTAGATGTGTACAGCAGTCCTTTATATTTAAAGCATAACATTTGTTACCATACCATAGTCTCTTCTTCATTTGCTGATTTTTCCAAAGAGGGAAGGTACCACTGCACACAAAGTTCCTTCATGGGAGTACAGGTTGCTTTGTTGTCTGAATGCATGTCTATCTCAGAAGTAAAAGTACTGGAAATCATTTTCATAGATGGTGTTCTCTGTGAAATTCCACTTGATCCTAAAGGTCCCTAAAAGTTATATAACCCTTTATGAGAATATTTGATTTTATGTTTAAAACTATGAATTTGCTACCTAATACTTCTAATAATTTGCTACAAAATACTATTTTATTACGATAATAGGCATCCAAGGTATGCTTATCCTTTAAGTAGTAGTATTGGATCTGGCAGAGTGAGAGCTATGGACTATAAACATAAAGCTTTTGGTGTGTCCCTGCACAATAGATACAATGCCCCTGTTGAACTTAATACTGATATTAAGTGGGCAAATTCAGCTCTTTGTGATGACGATGATGTCTCAACTGAGCAGGGGATTGTGTTTTGTGAGGAAGTTGTTTGGGTAAGGGAAGATGTGAATCAGGTATTGCAAATCAGCCATGTCAGGTGAGCAAGGTATCTAAAAAGAGAAGCCACCTTCTGGTGACTCAATTGTAAAAGGTGTCAATTTAGGAAAGGATGCGGAGGTTTTGAAAGAGATGAGGTGTCTGCCTGGTGCTACTGCCAGCAGAGAAAAGAGGCACTTTGTTAAGATAGTCAAGAATGCTAGTAAGGACTGTGATGTTGATATGCATCTTGGCACTAAGACCAGTTACTTGGCACTAACGCTGGTTAAAAAAAAAAGATGTACTTTTTGTGCAGAAAGATTTCCAGAGCTTGGGACAGGAACTTAGTCTTACTTTGTCAGAGATTTTACCTGTATATAAGGAACAAAAAGGAATGGGTAGTGCAGTAGTTAGAATGCAGTATATAACTCCACCCACAGCCTGGAGTTTGATCCTCGCAGGGATTGAGGTTGACTCATCCTTCTGAAGTCAGTAAAATGAGGAACCAGATTGTTGGCGGCAATATGCTGACTTGGTAAACTGCCTGGAGAGTGCTGTAAAGCACTATGGGGTAGCATATAAGTCTAAGTGCTATTGCTAAGTTCTACATTTAGGCAAGAAAAACCAAATGTACAGGTATAGAATAGGTGGTACCTGGGTCAAAAGTAATAACTGTGACAGTGATCTTGGAGTCCTAATGGACAATCACTTAAATATGAGCCAGCAGTGTGCTGCAGCTGCCAAAAAAAAACAGCATAGTCCTAGGCTGCATTAATAGAGGGATAGAATCAATATCACTGAAGTGTTAGTACCACTTTATAATGCCTTGTTAAGACCACACTTGAAATACTGCATCCAGTTTTGGTTGCCACAATATAAAAAAAGATGTTGAGACTTTACAGAGAGTGCAGAGAAGAGCAACAAAAGTGATTAGGGGATTGGAGGTTAAAACATACGAAGAATAGTTGCAGGAACTGGGTATGTCTAGTTTAATGAAAAGAAGGAGGGACATGATAGTAGTGTTCCAATATCTAAGGAGCTGCCACAAAGAAGAGGGCGTCAACCTGTTCTCCAAAGCATCTGAAGCAAAACAAGAAGCAGTGGGTGGAAAATAATCAAGGAAAGAACCAACTTAGAACTAAGGAGAAATTTCCTGACAGTTAGAACAATTAACAAGTGGAACAACCTGCCTCCAGAAGTTGTGGATGTTCCAGCACTGGAGGTTTTTAAGAAGAGATTGGACAACCATTTGTCTGAAATGGTATAGGGTTTCCTTCTTGAACAGGGGATTGGATTAGACCCCCCTTCCAACTCTGTTAGTCTATTATTCTATTTGTGTTGATTGAAAAATCATATATTAATACACTCAGAACTTCGAAACAGCTTGTACAAATTTATTTGTTCAATGTGAAGTGTTGCTTATTATTTACCTCATCTTCCACTTACTGAAATAAAATAAAATAAAATGTGACAATTAGAAATAAGATGGTGAAAACAATTTGCTTATTTAAAACTCTTTCATAAGAGAAATAAATTTCAAACTTTTAAATTTGAAACTCAAGAATATTAAGTTTATATCCCATGACTGAAATTGGACATTAATCCATTCAAAGATTGTTTTTCATATCAGGAAAGCTTACTATATAGTTGTAGTAACAGATTTGTTTTTTATGTATTTTGTTGTATATTTTTCTTTCCTTAAAGATTTGTCTAGCAAGCTGTTCACATATCACTCATTTTATAATATTTATGTCTGTTTGAAACGGGACTATAATAAAAACTATTAGAAACAGACTTCAGGCATTTAAGATACAACCTAT
This sequence comes from Pseudoxyrhopus heterurus, assembly GCA_032468235.1. NCBI lineage: Eukaryota > Metazoa > Chordata > Lepidosauria > Squamata > Pseudoxyrhopus > Pseudoxyrhopus heterurus. The sequence continues at coordinate 144,819 of JANHJO010000385.1, forward strand.
TATTTGATAATCTGTCCTCTATTTAGATGGGAGAGCCATCCTAAAATGTGAAAATAACTTTTTCCTACCCTCCCCAAAGAAAAAAATGGTAAAAGATAGGCTTTATTTATTAATCAAATTTATATAGCTGCCCATTTCACCAGTTTAAGAATGTATTTGATATTGCTCAAGTAATAGATTAAATCTTCACAGGACAGGCAAATAATGACCAAATCATAATCATATCAAAACAAAAATAATTATATTTTATTTTCTAGTGTAAATTCTTTTTATTATTTATTGTGATGGTTCTTAATATTTAATAAAACATATTTCTATCCTGATGCCAAAAGAACCAAAACAAAACCTCTTTGGCAGCTTATGTAGAATAAATAAATCATATAATAATTTTATTAGATATCTTACATATTTTACAGGCAAATGGAATATTATGTATCAATACATTTTAAAATTATGATTAAATCTCAAGTTACCTTTCCAATTGCAGTCATGCTAAAGAAAGGCTTCTCCAAGCCATACAGCTGTTTTGGAGGTTCTTGAAGACAGCAGCCAGAATAAATGGGCAAATGGCTTTTTAAAAAAGAATGAAGTCTTGCCAAGCGCAGGGCAATTGTTGTGTCAAATACTGAGGTATACAGCACATCTTCTTTAACAAATAAGCCTTTTCCTGCTTTTGGCACAGCTGTGGAAAAAAATAACAGTACAGGTATGTATGTATGTATGTATGTATGTATGTATGTATATACGTACATATGTATTTAATTTATTTAGCTGGAATTTTATAGCAATATGTATGACCTACCGTATTATAAAAATTACAAAAAGCTTACCTGCATTTCAAAGCAGATTTTTTGAGACATTACTAATCATGAGGAATAAATCAAAGTAAAGATTTTTCCATCACATAAAATTATAGAGTCAGGCCTGCCATCAGTTTTTCTCAGATCTTGGGACATTTAGAAACATTAGCGGTAAGTCCTAGGCCATATTTTTTCTTAGAATCTTTGATTCATCTAAATCACTTCTATTTACCTTCTCCTTATTTAGTGACCAAGTCTTGTTCCAGAGACTTGGTTGTTAAGTGAACACCTGAGACAGGAGGAGACACTGCAAAGATCACTGGTTGTAGCTGTGTCATCCTGATAAAGTTCTCTCATACAGTTACCCAGTGTTACTCTCCGTCTGGCATGTGTTGAAAATTGGTTATAAATGCATATATTTTCAGAAAATGAATTTTATTATTATTGTATTTGCAAATGGCTGCTAATTAAAGATAGTTGCTACATACGGAGTGGTGTATTAGTCTCTATTAATCAGCAAGGGTTCTTCTTACATTTTAATGAAGTCTGTTCCACAGAATTATCTAGAAATGCTAGGCCAAGCATGTCCATACTGTGCCCACAGGCAACATGGACAGCTAGTTAATGCATCCCCACAAGATCATAAACTTTTAATATTATTGTGTGATTTATATACATTAACTATATTATATATTTTGTATGTACCCTTAATGGTCCCAGTCAAGCTAAAAAGTTTAGACACCCATGTGCTAGACATTGTACTCAGAGGGTTAATACCTTTCTCATGCAAAATATCAATTCTACATTGATTTAAAACACTGCCCAACACTACTACCCCGCTACTCCATCTGTACTACTTACAGTAATCTAAGTCTAAAGCCTGCAAGCAGGTCAAAAGTAGACGGGATTCTAGGAAATTGCATGATTTCCTAATGTTCCTTGGTATTTGTGTACAATGACTAAATTAAGTGGGAAATAAAATTAAATCTTTTATAAAACTGCATTTTTAAAAGGAAGCACTTCTTATTAATACATGAAAAGATGGGTGGTAATCCATGCATTTAAAAATGCAGGTTTTTTTATACTTAGGAAAACAAACAATAAAGCTAGTTTCCTTTGTGTAATTTATCAAAATACTGATTATGGAATATGGGTATACTACTTTATAGAAACAACAGACCAGGTTGTAGCACAATACTAAAAGTCTAAGTTATATTACTTCTTCATCAAAGCAAAGCTTCCTACCAGCCAGCGGACTCAGGTTCAAAAACCTGGTTAAGTATGTATGGTAGCGTAGTACATGAAGCCAAGGTATTTCCGGTTTTCCATGGCTTTCTTTAGAAATGACTCTTTCAACTCCGTCACTTTCTGATTTTGTCTCTTGTACAGAACACACCACGGGAATTTTATAAGTAACATCATATTTTCCTAGAGTATGAAATATTAAAAAAATTAAATAAAACACTGTAACTAAGCAGTAAATTTTAAGGATTTATACTGTGCTAAATTTAGCAATAGAATTTGCTCTAATACATAGGTGCAGAGCTCTAGACAGAGTTGTACATGCAGACATGTAATACAAAGGTAGTTTGTGATCATTTTCTTCAATGGATAAATGTACAAGTATAATGTTTTTGACTCATTGTTTAATGGGATTCTGTGTATCTAATTTTACAACTTGTGTGGGGAACAGATCATATTTTAGTTCACATTTATGCAGAATATTGCAAATTCATAAGGATTCTCAAAATTGTAAGCCCCATTTTCTCTGTTCCTGTAAGCATATTTTGGGTAGCCTATCAGTGCTACCCAATAATCCTCTGTCAATAATGAAGGCTTTAATTATTACATGGCTATCTTACGGTTATTGACTAAGCTGGTTTCAGGCCATTTCCTTCTGATCTTGCCAGACTTAGTTGTCTAAATCCTGTATTTTGTAATATACGCACATGCGTAGACCAATATCTTTACTGCATTTTAAGCAACTAAGTGATTGTTTTTTTCCCTCTAAGTATGATAGTACATTTGGTGTATATTTTAATGATTGCTTTATTTCACCAACTGACAGCATTGTGAAACAACTTATTACTGAAATGCATTATGAACAAACACTTGTGAAGTTCAGATCAAGAGCATAATAACAAACTACCTGTACCATTTAACAATAGTTCTATAGAGATAACTAGCAAATTAATTAAATTATCTCAGCCAGAAAAATATTGCAATATTTACAAACAATATAATTGGAATTAGATTTACATTTGTTTAGGACTGTAAGAGGCAATTTTTTTCTTATTACCGTATATACTCGAGTATAAGCCGACCCGAGTATAAGCCGAGGTCCTAATTTTACCCAGGAAACCTGGGTA
>JANHJO010000385.1:189482-200655 GCA_032468235.1 Pseudoxyrhopus heterurus
TGGGTCCCTTAACCATTACACAAAACTGGCTCTCATTTAAATTAGACGATGGTGACTGATGATTATGATGATAATGCTGTCCATTCAATCACATCCAATTCTTCGGCAATTCTATGGATCAGCTCTTTCCCTCTCCACATTTTCTGACCTTGTGCAGCTCGTTCGAGTTGTTGTACACTCTGGCTGATGTCAGTTTCAATGGTGTAAAGCCACTGTGTTTTTTGAAGCCTCATTTCCTATTACTGCTAATCACTCCAAACATATCTGCCTTTCTCAGTGAATTTAATTGCATGACATGATTGAAATAAGTAAGGTGGAATTTTGTGAGTTTTCCGTTCCAGTAATATGTCTGATTTTACACGCTCCAGTACTTGCTTGTTCATCGTCTTTGCTGTCCAAAGAATGCACAGGAAATTTCTCCAACACCAAAGCTTAAACAAGTTGATTTTTCTCCTGTCTAGTTTTTTTTATGATCCAACTTTCGCAACCATGGGTAACTATGGAACACACAATTGGTAGGACTAAACTACATTTGTTGCCAGACTGGTGTCCTTGCTTTTCCATACTCGATTCATACTCCTGATTACTGTACAACCCAGTGCAATTCAACACTTTATTTCACTACTGCATTTACTACTATCAATCTGCAATCCTAGGAAAGTGAATTCTTCCATGCCTTTGATCTCTTCACCCCCAACTGTCATTTTGACATTTCCATTCTTTGTAGTTGTCATAAGAGGCCAAATTTCTCACTTTCTTCTTTAATTCATTTGATCAGATCTTTCAGTCCTTCTTTGGTTTCTGAAAGTTGTGTCGAAACTTGTCGAAGACTGTTTATGTTTCTTCTTCCAATGATTACCCTTATTTTTGATTCAAGTTCCAGTTCCCTCAAAATCATATTGCGATACAAGTTGAAAAAGGAAGGTGAAAGAATGCAGCCTTGCCACATATCTTTCTATATCTCAAATCAATCAGTGCCATATGATGTTTGCACAGTGGCTACCTGATTTTTTTCACTGACTACATCAACATGGCAGATGTGTTGGCAGCTACAGGTCTTCAAGGGCTCTCCACAGCTTATCATTATCAATATCACGAAAGCTTTCTTGTAGTCAATAAAGCAGAGGAAGATGTTCTTTGATATTCCTGAAATTTTTCCATGCTCCAGTATAAATTTTCAATACGGCCCTGAGTGCCATGACCTCTTGTGAAGCTTGAACATCTGGTTATTTTCTTTCGATGGTCAGCACCAGATGTTATATAAATTAATGGGAATTAATTTTATTTATTTATTATTTTTTAATTTATATGATTTCTATCTCACTGTTGAAATGACTCTGGGTAGTTTGCTAGTGTGAGGGATGAGGGCAAAAATTGGAGTTATCCTTGGAGTCATCATTTTTGGCAGTGGAATGAACACTGATTGTTTCCAATCTTGTGGCCATGTGTTTGTTTCCCTAATTTTCTGGAATAAGAGTGTGATGCTTGTGGGTGATACAGGCCTCAGCAATTCTGTGGGGATGGTATGAACACCTGGGACCTTGTTGCTTGACGGATGGCTCAATGCCCACATGACTTCTTCCTGAAAGATGGCAGGTTCTATTTCTGCTTCCTTTTCCTTATCATCCAGAGGAAAATTGGCCTCTTTGTTGCTGGCATAGTTCTTCTGTTATATTCTCACCATCTGTTGTTGAAGCCATGTTGGTCAGACACATCTTTACCTTGTTTATTTTGAAGCTGCTTTTAAGAGCAGTAAATGATGTATGAATGCCTTTTGGCTTGCACAAAAGTATTCTGGTGTGGCCCTTCATGCAGTCCTCATCTACCTGCTTGCAACATTGGTCCCAATAAAAGTTGTTATCTTTCCTGGTGGTTTTTTGGAAATTTACATTCAATCTCCTTGCTCTCTCCTGTCTGGCTGGCTGCTTTTTTTCACTCACCTATTCTGATGGTTTCATATGAAAACCAATTGTCCTTTTTCTCTGGCTTCTATTATGGCGTATGTTCAATTGCTGATTCAATGATTGTTGAATTTTTTTGCCACGGTGCATTGGGAATTTTCTAAGCAGTGTCCAACAGTTCAGACATATTTTTCAGCCCAGTGGCATACTGTACATGGAAGTTATTTGGGTGATATCAAACTTTTGGGATGATGATGTCTTTTTGATGTCACATAAGTTAACTCTGACTTTAGCTGCCAACAATTCGTAATATGAACTACAATGGGCACAAGATAATCTTGACAGCGATGACTGAAATGTACTGTTGATGGCTGCATAGGACATAATTGGTTTTGTTATGGTGCGATTTATTTGATGAGGTCCAAATGTAAAATTCGTGATTCAAAATCCATTTTTATGGCAAAATTAATGCAAACAAAACTGATGCAAACAATCACCTGTATCATTTCTCTCCCAAAGTCCAAAGTTTCTAGTAATCCATGTTTCTGCTTGGCTGCCAACCTTTGCATTAAAATCACCCATGTAAAAACCCATGTATCTAAACAATGTTCTTTTTGAGAATATTGCTTCAGAGTTTTTATGATGTTAGCTTAGAATACTATTTCAAGCTCTGCTGCATTAATCGTTGGGTGTAGACTTGGACAACTGTGATAGTTAGTACCTTGACACAGATTTGATTGTTATAATGCAATCATTAACCGTTGACAAGTTTTCCATTGCTGCACTAAGTTTCTTCTTGTGATAAATACCACTTCATTATTTTTCTGGTGTCATGTCCAAGTGAATTCCTCAAGATAATGAATTCCTCAAACTGGAAATAACCATTGTCTATCCAGTATAGTTCAAAAGACACCAAAGAGTCTGATTTTCAATCTAGCCATTTCAGATTGCTGCCATAGGTTTGTATCTCCAGCCCTGAAAAAAATCAAATTATTTTTATAATAATAATGCCGCTCACTCTTGCTCCGAAATAAAAGAGTGTGTATGGAGATGAATATAGATTGCACCTTTGCATCTTCCATGAATCACTGAAAAAAGAAAGGCAATGAACTAAAAATAGTTTTAAATTATCCTACGTCATTTTCTTAAAGAGTTCTTATCTTCAAAAACAGAATAACAATGCAGCAAGAAACTAGAAATTGACAGAAATGTATTCTTGCCAAATGTGAGAATATTATTTGCTCAACAAAATCAGAAGAGATATGTTTACTAGAATAAATCAGAAGAGATATGTTTACTAGAATTGTAAATATAGTTAACATTACCACTGCTCTTCTAAAATATAGGAATGTTTTCGTGAAATGTTCCAGCACAGCAGAATAACAAGTTGCTTTTTCACGTTCTTTAACAGAAATATAACCTTGAAGCAGTCGAGGAGTGTCTCTATCACTCAACTTAGAACTTCGATCAGGAGAAATAATGGGTTCTAAAATAAAAACAAACAAAATCATTGATTTTAACTAACAGCAATTCACAAAGTAATTGTAAAAAACATTCTAAAATTCTTATTAAGAGAATAAAGTCTATACAATGAGTCTTTAGTTATACTAGTTTATTAAAATAATATTTTTTCAAAGATAAAGGAAAATGCCACAGAATATTCTACATATACCTAAATCTCTTGTAAGGTAGGGTTTCAAGTAAATAAGCATCACACCCACATCTCGAATCAATATGTTTTAATCAGTGAAATATGGTTCTTGATACAATCTGAGTTAGTCACTTCAGTCTATTGGAGAATATATTCCTCACCCTGCTTTCCAGAAAAAAAAATATGTATCAAATGCTATAGTGCAATGGCCCTCAACCTTTTGGCCATCAGTTCAATGGAAGAGGTTTTTAAACGGACTGGAGGAGGCGTGGTTTCACATGCTGCCTGAATCCCGCTGATGGGGCTTTGCTTGTTTGCGCAGACCATTTTCTGGCATGCCACAGTCCAGTGCCAGTCCACAGACCAGGGGTTGGGGACACTTGCTATAGTGCATGTTACATTTCTTTGGTTACTTGATTCAAGAAAAATAAATAAAATAAATAAGCATGGCAGGGCAGATACAACAAACCTTTTAGTTAACTTGTCCAGATGATAATAGGAAAATTATTAACTTTTATAATGTTTATAACTGCTATCTCAAATCCACATTACCAAGGAAAACTAATTGGTTTCCTTACCAGTTGCTGTGAGATTATTCTTCCTTTTAAAGTTTGTATATTGTCTTGCTTTACATGAAAATTACCATTTCCCATGGATTATTGACAACTACTCTGGTTTTGATATTTTATCCACCCATAAACTTTGCTGTATCCATATGAGACTTATAATGTTTTCAAGGTCCACAGATAGAGCACTTGGCAATATGTAGTGAAAGCTTAGCTGTGAGTTAATAAATTATACTTTTTTGAAAGTAGATCCCTAATTTGTAAGGATATGATCAATTTAAAAATTGTCAAGTACCCGACATGCATGTGGCAACCCACCTGAATCTTGGCCTGAAGCTGAGAGTTGGGTCAGATCACTGGATTCACTCATGGCATCAATTTCAGGGGAGAGACAATTATTGTGGTCAAGTATGCTTGAGCTGGAAACAGTGCCTGAAGAAATACTTTGTAATGTAGGGCTAGAAGCAGGCAAGGAAAGCCCATTGTCGAAGGCAGGGGAAGTAGGGTCAGGGGTGTCTGAGCAAAGAAGAGCAAGGAAGGTTATATTCATTGCAGATGAGCTGTTGGCATCAGAATATTCAGGGAAAGTATTTCTCCAGAAATTTGTAACTGCTTCCAACTTAACAAAAGATCAAACTAGAAAAAAATCTGAAGAAATGTTTTTCAGCATTTCTCTGATAGCTAGTCAGGAGCTACTGTGCTTGATTGCTTATCTGCTGCTAGTAATAAAGAAGATTGATGGTGCAAGAAGAATTAGCAGTGATACATTATATTGTTGCTGTCAAATGATATGGAATGGTCATTCTGTTTAAAGATATGTAGGAAAAATATCATAAAGTCTTGATGCTATTTCCATCAATTCAGGGAATTCCTGAAATGTCTTAAGAAGGAAAGACATGCAGTACTCAAAAGTAAAAACTGAGGAAAATACATTTAAATAAGAATTGCTGTACTCTTTTCAGGGTAAGCAGTTGCCATGATCAATCATGCCTTAATATGAACTGTATTTGTTCCACAGAAGTATCTTTAAGTCAATGAATTGTTTTGAAACATAACTTCCAAGACTTGCTGTATTAACAATGTAATTGTCTACGCCCAAACATAAGCAATAAACAAAATCACAATAGATCCATGTAAGTTATATTCTCTAGAATCAATTATAAGATGTTTGCCCTGGAATTTATAGATGCTCTGAGGAATTCATCAGCCATTTTTTGAAGTTGACTATCAAGGAGGCCTGATTTATGCTAAGCCATGTGACTCTCTCAGCTTCCAAAGAGAAAATAATGTTTGACATCTACCTAATTCAGCTAAACAACACCAAACCCACATAATGGAATGCTATAAATCACAAACTCCACATATTAGCAAACTAACACAGATAGACCCTTAAAAATTGCCATTTTCTTACTAGACTTATACTGGAAGCTGTTCTAGGCAACAACAAATTTAAGTTTCAAATAAAAAATAACCAAAGTTATATTCAATGGACATAATTATAATGCTTTTGAAAGAGAAGTCAACAATGTGAAGTTAACTGTAAGACTTATTGTATTATCACTTCCTGTATTCCAAACATACAAATATTAATTTACAGATACTGAATTTGAAAACATGTTGGACTAGACAGAAGAAATGGCAGAATGAAAAATAAATGTTCAATCTGGGGAAAAAAGAATACTGAAATAGAACAAAAGAGTGAGAAGAGGAAAAAACATCTTTACCTATCCCATAGGGACAGACAAGATGTTTTAAATATATAAAACTGAGAAAAGACTCATTCTAAAAACAGCACAGCTACTGTTTAAGGAGTTATGGAAATCTTTATGAGATAACTTATTAAACATTCACTGCATCAATTCTCATTTTAAAGATTTGACTATAATAACTCTGTTTTTTAAGATGCAATACTGTTATCTATTCCCTGACAAACAAGAGCCTTGTTTGTGGTAATGTAGATTAAGATCAAATGGCCATCTAGAATAAAAGAACTACTGGAGAGACAGAAACAGTAAAGTTTCTATAGTGAGCCCAAGGCAGGTAATTGGAAAGAATCAATAACCAAAAGCCATTAAAATCCCAGAAGCAGAAAATGTAGCAAAATAGAAAATAGAGAGAGAAAAGAAGAAGAAAGAAAATAGAATGATGATTCAAAATATGATGCACATCTAGAACAAAGAATCCAGGAACAAATACACAAGATACAAGTAAGACTACAGAAGATAAAATGTATAAATGTATGGTTAAACTTTAGATAACAATAGATTGAATTAAGACATTGGCTATGAAAGAGAAAACACACACACTAGAAATGTTCCTTAAGGAATCAGAAGGTCAACTATATCAACATAGTTCGAACGGTATAATTATCTATGCATACTGAAAAATCAGATTTAGAGCACATTTTCAGATGCTTCCAAAATTAGAATTCAGTGATTGCCCCAGAAACATTCAGTGTTAATGGATTATGTGCTCCACTGACTCAAACCTAGCCACCAAAGGTTAGCCACTCAAAAAAAAAAAATTAATTATTCCAAAAGTCAACATGCACCAATACTAAATTTATTATTCCCTGCCTTAAAGTTCTGGAACCAAAGATCCAAAAGGATTGCTGTAGATATCTTAATGTATTTTAATAAATAACTGCATAAAACACAATAGTTGAAAATTCACATTTTATTATCTAAAGTATTACCAGTTTTTCGACTGTTTTTTCCTGAAACTGTTCTTTTAAAAGACAGATGTTTAAAATCTGTGATTTCTTCTTCTGATGCTATCATGATTGTGCCTGAATTGCTTAATGAGAATATTTCAGGGTTGAGATCATTATAACTGCAAAACAAAAACATACACAAATACAAGCACAGACTTAATAATTGAAATGTCGTAATATTACAACATTATTGTTATACAGTCTTGATGCAGAATACTTCATCTAAAGCATGGGTGTCAAACTCACTACATCACATTACCATCACATGACATTTCATCACGTTTTTCCCATTCATGGAGCTGGGGTGGGCACGGCCTGCGCATGACACCCCTGATCTAAAGACAAGTTAACAATCCTGTGGATAGTCTAATGTAGGGGTGTCAAAATCATGTCATCACAGCACTGTCACATGACATATTGTGACTTTTTCCACTTCGCTAAACTGGGCGTGGGCATGACCAGTGCATGACACATCCGGCCCACAGGCTGCGAGTTTGACACCTCCGGTCTAAAGTGTGGCAACAAGAGGATAAGCCTAGACTATATTAGTTAACATTCTTTCTTTTTCTTTATTTGTGTCAGAAGTTAACATTCTGAACTGCATATTTTAACAGCCAGGTGACTGCAACCAGCTCTTATTTAAATAATTTAAATGAAAGTTTTCTAGTATTTAATAAATAAAAGTTTTCTAGTAAACGGAAGTTTTCTAGTATTTAAATTGTCAATATAAGCAAGACAAATTTCAAATCTGAATCGACATTCTATCGATTTACTGTATATAGAAAAATTCTGAGTTAGTTTGTTACAAGGGATATAATAGCAGTTATAATACTGGTAATAATTTATTTTGATCAAAGACCAGTACAGAAAAGGTTGCATAAATAATCTGCATCGTTTTAATTAAGTTATAATTGACTCTCGTTTTGATGGACTAATCAAGGGAAGCTGGCATTAATCACAAATTTATTTTAAATTGAAAAGCAAATCATGTCAAGGACATTTACATCATTTGTATGATGTCATTACACAAATATTACAAATTACTACTTTTCATTAACTGGCATCATTTTCGTGGTGCAATCATTACACAAATAATATAATCTACCAATACCTGAACTATCAGACAACCACTGGAAACACTGGAAACTGGACAGAACCTCTAAGAACCTTAAATTCTCTAAGAATTCTACTGTTTAGCTGAGTTGATTGTTGTTCTCATTGAGATATCAGATTCTATTGAAACTTCCATGAATAGAATCCAGTTCCACAACGTCAAAGTCATGAATTGACTACAGCTGTGCTAATAATAACACCTGTTGTCTTATGCAAAGGCTGAAGAGATGCTTCACAAGGTCTTTCTCTTATTGCTTCAAGGATTTTTTTCTGAAAATCTCAATTATCAGATATGCTACATTTGCTTCAAATGTAAATCTAAAATATGGCTTCAGCAAAGAACAATAAAAGATGTGAGTATCCATAGTGGGTAGGAATTTGCTTCCATAGCTCAAGTATTTCCAAATGGCTCTTCTCTATGGATTCAAAGTTCTCTGTGCAATGCTTTAGTTTCTTAGAAATTACCCTGGGCTTCTTTGAGACTTCCTAGAGCAGGGCTGTCAAACTTAGATCTCATTAATATCTAATCTTCCCTTAGTGATCCTTAAATTAGGCAACACTGGGGACGGAGGAGGAGAGAGAGGCTGTGGGGTTTTAAAAGTTGCCCAATGAAAGCAACTTCTTTGTGAATCAGATTCAGGAGATCATTCCTGTCATTTGGATTGACTGAGCCAATGGGGAAAGACTCTTAGTATTGCAAATAATTAATGAGAACAATTTAAATAAAAATTATGTTTGTTTTGGTCTTGGCACTTCCTTTGATGTCTTTGGTATCCCTGTTTGATATCTGTCCTAGAAATTTTAAATAAGCCAACAACACAAGAATTTTAGAATATATGTAAAACACATTTTTTGAAATAAGAGCCTGATACAGTTAAATTGTCCCATTAGTTATTCTTTTCACTTTTCACTTTTTACCTGTCTGGAGTTTGTACAAAATTTTCAGTATTACAGAGCTCCTGAGTGCGTTTTTTAAACAAACTAAAGTGAGCAATTGCCAGGTAAACATTAAGCTGAGCTCGCCATGGCATTTCTTCATTATATAACCGACGAAATCTTCTTCGTCTTATGTAGACGTCAGAACATATATTTAGCTTAATTATTAGGATTTCAAAAGCAATTTTTCTTCTTTCTTCTATTTGTCTCCTAAATAAAAGCATAGGGACAGCACCTTGAATGATAAGCAATCATAGGAGGAAAACATATTTTAAGACTATAGAAACAATTACATTCCTGATGATATGGATATTGATATGGACATGGATATATTTCTTTGAAACTTACTTCTTTGTAGATATGTACATCTACAAAGAAATAAGTTTCATCACATTAATAAATTAAGTTTCATTAATTTAGTCTAAAGAACGCATATACAGCAGAAATGAACAACTTCTAGAAGAGGGACCAGCTTGTTCCCCAGACCAGATCTAGGGGGGCATATCTTTATAAAGCCCTCATCATGCACATTATGAAGTTTCTAGTTTGCAATTTGTTCAAGGCACAAGGGCCTCTTTAAAGCAGTAGTTTCTGTTAAGCTGACTGTGCTTACCTTTTGCTTTTCATGTAGCAAAATTATGGAGATAGCCAAGTCTCCATAACTTCATCACTTTAAATATTATCTAAAAGATTAACATTACTCCACTCTTTCCTATTATTTTCGATACTAAATAATTTTCAATATGTAAATAGCCACTTTGGTGTAGTGGTTAAGGTACCAGGCTAGAAACCAAGAGACCGTGACTTCTATTTCTGCTTTAGGCATGATCCAGCTGGGTGACCTTGGACCAGTCACTCTCTCAGAGCCCTGGGAAACAAGCAATGGCAAACCACTGCTGAAAACACATCAAGAAAATTATAGGGACTTGTCTAGGTAATCACCAGGAGTCAATATTGATTCAAAGGTATAGGAACACACAAAAAAAAATAGCATACACGTATATTCTCTCAAGTCCTGATATGCTGCCTTATGACAATGAGAGTGTGGGGTGGGGTTCCTGATAGGGAAGAGCTAAGAATTCCAGGAATATAAGCCAAAATACATACTCCCAACAGGGTAATCTAAGCCATGAAGGTTATCCCCATGTGCCCAACTAAAACCAACAGGCACCTATATCAGATAACAGTGATAAGGAAAATGCTAGATGTTGATGATCACTTTAGTGACAACAGCAAAAACATCATTTCACAGTATGTGGGAGAATGCAGTGATAAACAAGTCCTGGATTTTACCAAAAAAAACCCACATGGATAGACAAGATAAACTGATTAATAATTTAGTGCTACATGATGGCCCCTTCAGGCTTGGTGGCACTTAATATGCTACTGAGAAAGAGGTGAGGATCTTTAGGGCAACTAATGATGTTTATGAAGCAACTAAATTAAATCCTTTGAGATACCTAGCTTCTGCTATTGCTGAGAAGGAAAAGAAAATCCAAGCCGCCAAGACAGGATTACGGTGGGAATGTGGAATGTAAAACATGAATACAGACAGCTTCAACAGTGAAAGATGAAATGAACTTAGAGAAGTTCTAGAACAGGGGTGTCAAACTTGTGGCTCATGGGCTGGATGCGTCAGGTGCTGGCCACGCCCACCTCATTTTAGTAAAGGGGGGAAAAGTCATGATACTGACGCCATGAATTTAACACCTCTCTTCTAGAAGAACCTAGAGAATCATAATGCACTGGGATTTCAACAGAAAAACCATACTGTTGACAATTCAGAACATGGAAAACAAAGAAGGAATAGTATTGCTTTCACAGTCAGAAAATATATACAGGTAGTCCTCAAATTATGATGGGTCACTTAATGACTGTTCAAAGTTATGAGACCTCTGCAAGGGTATTTATGACCTGGTTCTGAAATTACAACAGCCAGGGTCTAGTTTGCAATCATGTGAACTGTACCTGGAAATCAGACCACATTTACAGCTAGTTATAGCATCCCACAGTCACGTGGGACATTTTATGGCATTTTTGCCAAAAATGGCATTTACTTCCAGTTTTTGGCAAAACCAGTCTTGTTGTTGTTGTTGTTGTTATTTGCGAAGTCATGTCCGACCCATCAGACCCCATGGACAACGTTCTTCCAGGCCTTCCTGTCCTCTACCATCCCCCAGAGTCCATTTAAGCTTGCTTAAGTGACTCCATCCAGTCACCTCATTCTCTGTCGTCCCCTTCTTCTTTTGCCCTCAATCGCTCCCAACATTAGGCTCTTCTCCAGGGAGTCCTT
>JANHJO010000392.1:14366-28682 GCA_032468235.1 Pseudoxyrhopus heterurus
TTTTACATGCTTTCGAACTGCTAGGTTGGCAGAAGCTGGGACAAGCAACTAGGGGATTCGAACCACCAAACTGCAGAGCACATTACAATAGTCTAATTAGGGGATGGGTAAGGCATGAGTCACTAGAGCAAGGCCTCCTGGTTCAGGCATGGGCACAGTTGGTGTATAAGATGAACCTCTGCAACTGCTCCCCCACCCCCCGTACAGCTACCACTTGCACATTGAGCAGGGACTGAGAGGACCCCCAAATTGCACACCAATTTCTGACTAGGAAATTGTATTCCCATGCAGTTAAAGAGGAAAAATCCTCTGAACTAGGGGCTTTAAAATTCCATCTCACCAGGGTTGAGCCAAAGCTTTTTCTCCCCCATCACAGCCTCCAGACACTGGGTAAGGTCCTTGACATCATCACTCGGTCAGTCCAAGGGGGAGATGTGCAACTGGATATCATCAGCATACTGATGATTCTGCATCACATACCTACAGATGACTCACACTCAGCAGTTTCATGTACAGTAGTACTTAAAAGTTTGCGAGCCCTTTCGAATTTTAAATATTTCTGCATAAACATGATCTAAAATGTGGCCTATTCCCATTAGGATCTAGTCCTAAAACTAGATAAATAGAACCCAATTAAACAAACAAGTCAAAAATATTATACATTCATTAAGTTATTGAGAAACATGATCTAAAGTAACATATTTGTGTATGGCAAAAATGAAGCAGTTTGTCCGGCACAACTTTATTGTATAATTCTCCAGTGAGAAGTTGCTGTGATGGTGACGATTGACTTTTTTTCTAGTGGGAAAAAATGCTGGTATAACTGACCTACCTGGGTCTTTTTTATTTTCTTTCTGGACTATCAGACAAGTCAATTTGCACCCATAATTGAAAGGTCACCTTTATAGAAAGATAAACTTGGAATCATTTATGAGATACAAATGACTTCCCAGACCATAAATAACTAAAGTAGTTCCCACTCTGACATTTTGTCTCTTTCTTGCCCTTTCTCTTCTTTCTTTGTGTCCCCCCCTTCCCCCAACAAAGAGCTACTTGTCATTCTGGCAATAAAAAGTAAGAGTCTTTTTTAGAGTGACTGCTTGCATTAGGGTTGTGAGGCTTATACAAGAAACATGAACTTGTCAACTTGAAAGTTTACTAAAAATATAAAACATCTGGCTACAAAATTACTATACTGAGAAAATTCAGAAGTGATGGTTATTTTATTTTATTGAATAACATGCTTCTTGGTATCCTAGTCAACTGTCTTATTATTCCTCAACAAAAATTGTTAGCAAGAGATTTCACTCACTCAGTTTTCATTCTTTTGTATCTCAAAATACAATCTGAAATATAGCTACTGGAACTTCATTTTCAATTTGTGTGCGGATGTTATTTCATTGTCCTTTTATTTGGCCAGCAGTTTTGATGTTATATATGTTGGTAGCAGCAAGAATATTTTATGCACAAAAATGGAAGGATACTTTGATTTCCCCAATGGACGAATGGCTACAAAAGTTGATGGAGTTAGCAGAGATTTCTAAATTGACTGATTAAAGAAAAGAACACAATTAATTTTGTTTTACTTGGAAACCTCTTTTTGGACTTGGTGCTTTGTGCTTGTGTTAAAAATGAAACTTTGATTTTGGGTTTTGCTGATTAGATAGTTTGTTGTTTTAGAAATGGCTAGTATATATTATCATATAAAAGTAAAAAGTTGAGATTTTACCTTATTCTATTGTACCAAAAGGAGTCAGAAGTCAGTGCTTTTTTTCTTTTTCCCCTTTCCCCTACACTTTTCTCTCCTCCCTTTCCTCCATTATTTTCCCATTATTGTCATTTTTCTTTGTATTTCTGTACTTCACATTTTGATCAACTAATAAAAATATTTAAACCCTTTTATTGGGCCAGCAATGTCCATGCTGGTCATAGAAAAGCCAGATTCCTGTTATCTTACAGCTTAAAGCTTTTAGTTACAGGTACTACTGAAAATTGCCATTAGCAGGCAAGAATATGCTTACCACTTGTTAAGTGATTTCCAAGATGTAAAGAAATGGTTTCCCTCTTTCCCTTTTAAGCTGTTTACATTTATACTCTAAGAATCTCAGTAATTTTGGGATGGAATGAATTACAGTCAAGCGAGATAGGTGTTATTAATTTTGAATAACGTCAGAGGCTTCATTGTAGAATTGACTGAATTTCACTGTAACATGAGAGCACCTTATAAGAAAAGAGAAGAAACTTCACCCATCATCCTGATTCCTAGGTAACCCACTTCTCAAAAGGAATAAAATCTATTCAAATTTGCTGTCTTACATTTTATTCAGCTTGCCTTATGCAGCAGTCATGGAATTTTAAAACAGGAAGACCCCTGTTAGGACCCACAAACTGCATAATAGATACTTATGGTACAAAGTGACAGATCTGCTTTGATGAAATGATTCAGGCCATGAAGGTATCCTGATTCACTACAGTGAAATAATGTGACCTTGTGATTTTATATATTCATTTAGCATATTTGTATGGCCGCCCATTTCACAAGAAATTACTCTGGGGAGCATACAAGATTTACTGTAATTTAAAAACAAAGTGATTCTCCTTGAAGTAGCTAGTGTGAGGAGCGAAGACTCTTCCCAGCCTTCTCCCTTGATGTTCCCTGAAAAGCATCTGCCCAGCCTTAAGAGGCTTGGCAGGAAATAGCTCAGTCATCTTCTGTAGCATGAGTTCTGTAGCTTTGCTTCATTATGCCAAATTTCAAACAAAATAAAGTTCTTGTTCAAAGCTTTGCACAACAGTGCAGCATAATAGAGGCAAGGTGGAAGAATACATTTACTACTTGTCAAATATTGCATAAAATTGAATTCCTTTTTAATGCTAAAAGGAATGAAATTGTCTTTTGAAGCAGACTTTACTTCTAAGTTCCAAGGAGTAATCTTTCCATTTTCTTAATTGATTAGTCTAATTTTTGGCATCCATATGAACCTTTGTCGGATTAGCTTTTATCAGCTGCTTTGAACTCCTGAATATGCTTAATGTTTTTAATCTTGTGATAACATTTTAAAAATTCTTGGATTTATTAATTCCCCTTTGCAAGCAAGAAAATAAAAATTAGTAGCTCAGTAATTTCTGCACATTAGTTTGTTAGTTAGTCTCTATTAAATCCCATATTTTGAGGAGAATTTGTTATTTAGTTACGAGGTAGCATCCCCTTGAAAAATTTGCAAACCTTTGTGAATTATTTGACATTTTGGTCACTTCCAAAATGCAGATACTATACTGTATACGTGTTATTCTTCTATAACTGAATTGGAGAAAGTTCAAGTGGAATCAACTTTGACTGGCACATCTACTTTCAGTTTATCTCAGAACCTGAGGTGCTGTGTTCCATTTTTCTGTAAAATTGTTTCATTTATCCATAAAGTTGCAGACTACTGTGAGATAGAAGTGAAGTGACAAGAGAATTGGAGTCAACTAGTACTAACAGTGAATGTTGATTTTTTTTAAAGGATTCTTTTACTTGTATATACCGAACAATACAAAGTATAATGTCCATTACAATTCTTTAAGGTTTTTTTGTTTAAGAAACCATAGAAAATCGTTGGAATGTTTAGGAGTTATCTCCAATTGAAAATACTTACTGAAACCATTCTTAGACAATAATTATCATCTGAGCAAATGGAACTTAAGTCTGCCTAAAATCAACAATCACCCACACCAGTGATACGGTAACAGTGTGCATTTCTTATCAAAAGTTACCTTTGCAATATCTGCAATTTCATCAATACTATATATCCAAAACAGGAAGTATCAATAAATGTTTTTTAAACAATGCCAATGTTTAGAAAGACTCTGCACAAAACCTGGCAATTTTTCTGTCTGAAATTTTATAGGATTTGAAGACCAATAATTCCTGCACATACAGTATCATGCAGTTGCATTCCCAAGAAACAATGTTACACATTCCCGTCTTACAGAATATGAAAACTCCATCTCCTACATCTGTTTCTCTGACATTGAGAAATGCTTATCTCCCACAGTCTACATACAGTATCTCATTCTGTAAAAACAAATTCTTATTTTAGTCAAATGGAGATATACAAGCCTTCTCTCTGAGCAAACCCTGAGATGTAACCCTTGAGGTTGAGTTCAGATGAAGCGATCTCTTTCAGAGTCAAATCCTATGGTCAGGGTATGCCCTTATTAATTTGCATTACATCAGTGGAAAGAAAGAAGAAAAATGCCCCTTATCTATCTGCTTTAGCAAAATTGCTCCTCTGATCTTTTTACTGCTGGTAGCTGGATAAATAGTACTTTCAATTCTGCATTGTTTTGGCCCCAGGCTCATAAGACCATTGTAAAATGGTTCCTTTTTCCCTGAAAGTAAAGGACTACATTACTTTTCAGCCAAAAGTGCTGAGCAGGAAAACAATCTAACAAATAAACTTTCTTCCTAGTCTTTTTATCATAACTCAGTCATTCTGCAAAACTAAATGTAACAGAAATACCATTATAAACTTCCAGATTAAATCTTGAAGCATCAAACAGTGGAATTAGTTTTTAATAAATAAAAAAGGCATTAAAGTTGGTAGTGGTGACTATGTACTAGAACAGTATTTTAAAAATATAAGATATTTTTATATAATATAAAAATAAGATTTAAAAAGTGTAAGAGGCTTTTCAAGTTTTTTGTGTGTATTCGACTAAAGAATAAAACAACCCTTGGGGTGATTATTATGTTGCTATAAGAGGATAGTAAGCTAGATGAATCTGGATATGTGCTGGACGTAGATTAATTGTGTGATTCTATGAACTGGAAGTGTAGATATTTTATTTATTTTATTTTTTGCTTCTTATTCTGTCTGTTTCAGCCTTCCACAGTTTGAAGATGTTTACCGTATATATAATAAGTGCACAAATATCATTTTAACTTGTTCAAAGTGAAACCAGATTCTATCTATTGAATAAGCTCATTCACCAAATGACTACCTAAATGGTGGTTTTTGGACTAATGAACCATTTCACAATAAATCAGAACATTGCTGCTTAGTGAGCTCAACAGAACCTTTTTTTCAGAGACTGATAACAGTCATAATTAACTGGGAACATATTTTAATACGTTTTAAAAAGATTTCATCTTGTAAATAAAATCTGAGTACTTTCCTTAAAAGAAGCCAAACAACAAGGTTGTTATCAGTTCAGCCTGTCCCAAATAATACAATAATACCATAGCTGTGCCAAGAGGGGGATTCTTCTGGAGCATTGGCGTGTGCCCAATAATTACTATTTATTTTTCTTTTTCTGGCCTTTTGTGATGAAAATTGACACACTGTATAGACTTTTAACTGAGTGTGAACTCAAGAGTAAGGAATAAGTGATACAAGAAGCATTTCTCTTAAAGATTTGTGCTAGTAAAGTGGTTATAGTTCAGGAAAATGCTAAATAATGGGTTTGGTATTCTGCACAACTGAATCTGGATTTCTGAGAGAAGGACATCTGATCATATCTGCCATATTAAGGAACTCTGAATAGTGTCTCATTTGTGATCTCTTCTGTGTCTTTTAGTTTAAGGGATTTGATTCTTTTTACTTATAATTTTCAGGCTTGAAAAGCATGGCTCTGTCTAATTCTAAACTGATTTCCCAGGCTAAATAATTCCTTGTCTCAACGTTCCAACGTTCTACATTCTACTCAAATAGCTTTGGTAGCTATTAAGAAATAGTATGCATTTACAGTACGTATGGTCTGGATAAAGGTCACTGAATCTGCTCCCAATTCATACATTATAGAGTATCTGCTGACTGTAGGAAATAATAGCAAGTACAAAGCTAAAGCATCAATAAGCATCTGGTGGAAATGTTGTCTTAAGAGATAGTTTTTTCCTTTTGTCTTTTTGCTGTAGAAAGGTCATGGATATTGAAGTGTTCTCTTTCAAAATATAATACCTTGCCCTGAGTTTTTGTCAATAAAATAGGAACAGGCAACAGAGTCACAGTCCAAGTGCTTATATCACTCACAAGGAATAGACAATTGAATTGTTTTTAGATTTGCAGCATTTCCTTATGAAAGAATCACTTCATTCAATAGTCAGTGTTTTGCTGTGAGTACCCAGTGAAATTATTGGCATGCTCTGTAATAGAAGAGGGGAAATCTTTGAATAGTTGCTTTATAATAAACATGGGCACATCTGGAAATGAAGGCGTTATAGTGGGAGTGATAGAATGGAATTAGCTGGAGCATCTGTTTATATCTTTGTGAGCTGAACAATGCTGTCTCACAGAGATGTTGTTATGGACAGGAACAATGAATGTTTTCTCAGTATAAATAATTTCTATATATTTCTTTGTTACCTAAATTTGACCAAAAATTTAATATGTATGGTAGAAATTTTGCTCCAGGTTTCCGTTCTCAGAAAATTCTAGTTTCATTATACTGAATATATTGAATGTGTTTATTTGAAACAAAACAATCATACTACCATAAAGATAATTCTTGGAATTGGTGTAATACTACATTGTGTCAACATTCAGGGAAGCTTGTTCAATCTTTTTTAAATATAATTATAATACACTTCATAATATATGCTACATAAATACCAATTAAGTTGTGAATATCTTAAACTCCCTCTAGTGGCTAAATAGATATTTCTATTCCTAGAAGTCATACCTGACATCTGTTTAATATTTTCAACACTTATACAAACCTTTTAGCATCTCTGCATATATTTATTTTCTATTATGATTATATTAAATCTTAAATTTTGGCCTTTTTAATTTGATTCCATTACAGTCCATAATCAATCCCTACTCTGATAAATGGTTTGAAATAGCTTTGAAATGCATTGGCTTTAGGTGTGGATATTGTCAGCAATTTTCTCCTTCAAATACAATTAATGTAATTCATTGTTAGTAAATATGGTAGTGGCAGTAATTGTTATTAATGTAAGTTTATTTAAAATAATAATAACATAATGGTGGAAAATAACTTTCTCAATTAATATTAAATGTTCCATATTACTAGTTAATAGTAATTCCGTACTGCTAAATTATGCTGAATTGTATCTTTCACTTTTTGTGAGTGGTGTATTTAGCTGTTGAAGACTTTATGGACTTTTGATTTCTCACCCAGCCAAATAGGTGTAAAGCTTCACAGGACATAATTATTATGTCCATGGTTGCACATTGGTTAGAATGCAGTATTGCAGACAATTCAGCAGTTTGAATCTCACCAGCTCAAGCCTTCCATCCTTCTGAAGTCAATAAAATGAGGACCCAGATTGTTGAGGGCAATATGCTGACTCTATAAACTGCTTAGAGACGGCTGTAAAACAATGTAAAGTGGCATATAAGTCTAAGTGCTATTGCTAAATGCTATTAATATTATTGCCTTACAGAAATTTTACACTTCTCATCCTTAATTTTACCAAACCAAAATGGCTTCAGCTTTCAGGAGTTCTATCAGTATTACAGCCAATAAGGTTGGATTCTGTTGCCTGTGCTGCTTTGGTGTTGGAAAACCATGGGGTAAACATATTTTGTGCTCAGCCAGAAAGCTTGTACTATAATATTGGAAAATATCAGTCACTGATTAAGGCTCATCAACACCCAAATCCTTACATATCTAGGAATCCCACTTCAGTCTTTGGTAGTAAATGCTGTCATATTCTGCAAGGATTATGCCTTAGTTTATTCCAGTAAAAATAAACTTGTGACACTTTAAGAACTAGAAAATTCATTACTGCTTAAGCTTTTGTAGATTGCAATGCACAAAACTTTGTCATAATAAATAGTATCTAAAGTTCCACAAATCTCAATATTTTTTGTTATATTCAAGAGCTTTATGTGTGTTTAAGTTAAAGAAAGATAACCTTTTAGGTTAATGGATTATTTTCAGTAGATCGTGGGTAGTTTTATGAAATAATTGCAACGGCAGCTATCAGCAGTTGTAAAACACCAATTATTTTATGGCAAACTGGCAAGCTTTATCCCCCAGGAAGCTACCTAGTACTTTATTTACCTTTGTCTTTTTTCTTGGCATGTGGGCACATTTCCACATAAAGTGCACCTGCCATTTTAATTACAGGTAGTTTCAACAGTTCATTTAATGGCTGTTCAAAATTACAATGGCACTGAAAAAAGTGACTTATGACCATTTTTTACTCTTATGACCATTGTGGCATCCCCATGGTCACGTGATTTACATTCAGATACTTGACAACTGATTCACATTTATGATGATTGCAGTGTCCCAGACTCATCTGATCCCTTTTTGCAACCTTCTGATGAGCAAAGTCAATTGGGAAGCCAGATTCACTTAACAACTACGTTACTAATTTAACAACTGCAGTGATTCACTTAATAAACGTGGCAAGGAAAGTTGTAAAATGCAGCAAAACTTATTTAACAAGTTTTTCACTTAGCAATATACATTTTCAGCTCAATTCTAATCATAAGTTGAGGACTACCTGTATTTATACATATTTACTTGTTATTGTTTATATTTTGCTCAACTCCCAAAATAAATTTTAAAATAAAATAAAAATAAAATAAAATAAAATCTTTGTGTAAATGTACTCCACAGATTTTAAGGAAGCCGACCAGTGCTAAAGATATTCTTTTAAACCAAATGATGATAGAGGCAATTTTTCACTTAATATTTTAAAATTCTTTTTTCTAAAATTAAAAGAGTTTTTTAAAAAAAAAACGAATAAAGACAATGGGGTCAAAGAAAACTGAGAGGTGCCATAAGAAATGTTCAGAAATACCAGATTCCTGCTGTCTCAATTACATTGGTGATATATTAAAATCTAAGAAATGTCAGTGAAGCAGCACAAATTGCACTTCGTGCTTACCACATTCAACCATGAGTGTAAACTGTAGCTTATTAACAAATGAAACAAGGAAAATGTTAAAAAGTTATGATACTTTATATTTATGTAGTTACTTATCAAACATATCTAAATTATATTAAAGTAACCAAAATATCTTTACAATCCCCAAGGCATATCACCCCTAATGTTTGGAAATTGAGAGTTGAAAAATTTGACATGCCCTAACACAGGCCTAAGTAGCAGAGAACCTTGGATTCTTGTAATTCTTAAAAACACTAGAGCACAAGAAAGACAATTGGGATTTTTTTTGTTTCTTTGTTCTTTTTTATCTCTAAACTGATTAATCTTCATTTTGAATTGTTTGAAACAAGATTATATTCATAACTCATAATCAGGGTTGATTTAAGGTTGACCCAAGTTCTTCCTTTTTTTCTTCCGGCTCAGGGTTGACTCAGCCTTCCATACTTCTGAGGTTGGTAAAATGAGAACCCAGATTTTGGGGGCCAATATGGTGACTCTGTAAACCACTTATTTATTTTTATTTATTTATTGTTAAAATTTATATGCCGCCCCACTCCCGAGGGACTCCAGGTGGCTCACAACGTCTCAATACAACAATCAATATCAAATACATTAAAAAACAGTTAAAATATTTAAAAACATTAAGTAAAACCCTTAAAAGCTCTTAAAGGACCCTACCTCGATTAAGTCCTTAAAACCCTTAAAACCCTTAGAGCTATAAAGCAATGTGAAGCAGTATATAAGTCTAAGTGCTATTGCTATTGCTACTTTAATACTGGGTTTACTACACATATCGTGATTATGGCCCAGAGGGATAATACATTCAAACTCTTTTCTTCTGGCTCAACTAGGAATATTAAATTTTCATTCTTGCCCTGTTCAAAGTGAAATTCTTGCCAGCAGTTTCTCAGGAATTTCTTAATGTTATGAGACAAAAGTAGTAGAAAATATTTTAGATAGAAATTAAAAAATGCATGTTGCCATTAACCTTGGTCATAATTACTTTCTACCTTAATCCTTAATTCTGTGCAGTTTTTCTCTATATTCTTAAAACATAACTATTTGCTTAGAACTCAATATAGAGTTTAAAAGAAAAAGTGAAAAAGGTTACCTTTGTACAGAATAGAGATTATATTAAGAATATAAAAAAGGGCCTGTGTTTTCCAGCATCTTATTCAATGTGTATTGGGACAATTCTAATATTACTTAGTGAAATGTTTTGGGCTCTTATTCCCTTTTTTGTTCAACCCTGATGTTAAACACTTTTGTCCAGAAGGTTTTTACCACTATGAATGTAATTAATTGATGCTGTATCCTTGTAATTATGCTGTGGTTACATACATTTGCAGAGGTAACTGCCAACCATAGATCAATAACTTTAACCCATTTGGTGGGAGAGAAAGCTAGACAGCCAAAATGTGGACATAATTAATTGGTTCCTAAGACTCATTGGCAGGCAAGATGTTTTGGTGAGCAAAAAGAGGTGATTGTAGTGATTGATTACTAAATAATTGGTAATCATAATTCATAAGCCAAAACTGATTTTATTTTTTTATCAAGGAGACCTAAGAATATTTCTAAGAAAAATTGGGGGGAATCCAAGTATACAAGGACTCTTAGAATACTACAGGAAATGTTTAGAAACTGTTATTTTCTATTAAAATGGGTGTTACAAATTGCTATCTGGATGAGTGGCCAAATTCCTGCATCTGCCATATTCACTTTTTTCTTACTTTGAATCTATAAGATGGTATGCATTTAAATTAGCAGAAAGATTTAGGGATTAATTGAAATATACAATTTGATCAGGAGTGCTTACATGTTTGTATGTAGCTGTGTTTACAGATATCTGTAAATAGACTTGCTCAGTATTTACTAAATACTGAGGGCTCCAGTCTTCATATATGTGAACAGTTGTAGATTTAATGTGCTTAATGCACTAAATGCTTGACTTCCATTGCATGTCGTGCATGTCTTAAGAAGACTGTTGTATACAGAATTCTTGGGATAAAGTTGATTCTTGGTTGCATTTGTTCAATCATGGCCACTGCTTTTTGGGGTGCCACATGGCTCAGTATTTTCTCTGCTCCTGTTATTAAACTATGGGTGAGATCATCCAACACCATGGGATGAGGTATCACCAATATGCCAATGGTACTAAACTTTACATCTCCATTCCTGGTGATCCAAGTGATGCTGCAGCTGCCCTCTTGCAATACCTAGAAACTGTGGGTGTCTGGATTGGGAGGCAAAAGGGTGAGCCCTGGTAGGATGGAGTGATTGTAGGTTCAGGGGGCCTCTAGATCCGAGGCTTGATCATCTTTAGTTCTGAATGGGATTGTACTACCATAGACATGCCGTGTGTGCAATCTGGGGATTTTCCTAGAGTCATTACTCTTGCTTGAAGAGCAGATGGCAGTTGTGACTAGAAGAGCCGTTGTGCGTTTTGTGCCAGTTGTGATCTTTCCCAGATTGTGAGGCCCCACATGCAGCCATTCATACCTTGGTCATTTCTCAGTTGGATTGCTGTAACACATTCTACATGAAGCTGCCCTTGAACAGTATTTGGAAGCTAAAACAGGAACAAAATGCAGCAGGGTCTTTTCTGCTTTTAGTCCTCTCCCTTAGGAATATTTTGCCATCAGAGGTGAGGTCTTCACTCACACTTTCAGAAGAGCTTAAAAAACCTGGCTCTGCTGGCTGGCCTGGAGTCTATTTAGGGGTGCTGTATGCTGGTGGTGGCTGATGGGATAGACAGAAAATCCCACCCCCATCTCACTTGTCATCTTGGGTTTTTTTTTAGTTTTTATTTAATCTTTCTTAATTTGTAATTGTTTTTATATGATCTTTTTATTATGCTGTAAGCTGTCCAGAATTGTTGAAAGAATATGATGGATGGCATATTGATTTAGCAAATAAATAAATTTAATAAATAAATGAAGTACTGACCAAAATGTGCCAGAAATAATACTGTCCTTGTTAGCCGCATGGGGCACAAATATAGTTATGGCTATTATTCTAATCTATATTTTCTCTTTCTGACTGAAAAGCATTATATGAAAGTTTTGGTTGAACAAAGCCATAATGGGTGTTAGAGATAAATATCTGGTCTGATCTTGTGGAGTAGAGTTAAAGTGTACATACAGAGAAGTGAAGATTATGAATGAAAGTGGGGGGAAATTATGGATTGGTAACATCTAGGTTATGAGTCTATATGAATGTGAGAATCTATAAGTTGATTATAGCATAGTTGCATGTTACTTTTCATTGACTGGTATTAATGAAAGAATTGGAATTGAGCTTTGTGAAAAATTACACAACATTCTTAAGAGAAGTGAATTGCAGGACAGGAAAATTATTCTGGATAAAATGAATTGATGGGTGGGAAAAAAGTAGAGACCAAGAGTTTGAGTCATTTGTAGATCCAAGAATGAAAGTGAATGGTGGTGGTCTGATGAGTAACTGTTCATTAGATCAATCATTAAAAGCTGTTTTAATCATTAGGCTGCTCATACATATGCATGGAAAGGATATCTATAATAAATCTAGAAGCATAGCTAATTTGAATATGATGAAAGGCTGGGAGAGTTAGTGAAGTATAAGAGGGTAATTTTTTATAGGATAGATCTTGCACATGGAAGAACTATAGGATATAGTTAAAGAAATTATAGAAAATATAAGGATCAGGATCAGAAAGTATAAATCTTGTATACTTTAGAAGATAGCTTAATCACCCAACAGTATGAATGGAAAATAGAAATAAGGAAGTACAAATAGAAGCTACTTGGACAGTGTAAAAAAAAATTATGCTACAGTGTATCACAAAAATGTGTGATAATAGGAAGTATGAGAAAGGATCCCCGATAGAATTATAGAGAGCTTCTGGATGAGAAAAATCGTGTATAAGAGAAAGATTGCTATAAAAATAAGTAGGAAGGAAAGTTTGTATAATGTGTATATAAAGAAAAAAATTACAAAAAATGTAATTAAAGGAATGAATGTGAACAGTTATAGTAAATAAAGGTAGAAAACCACAGAGCAATTTTGATAGAAATCAGTAGTTTTGAAAATCAATGAAAAGAGCTAAATTAGGAACCACAGCAGAATAAAGGAATTAAAAATAAAATGATGACATTATTTGAGATGAAAATGAAATGAGAAACTCCTATAATTGAGTGTTTTAGAGATTTCTGTGGAATGATGTATATTGAAGAGTAGAATACTATAAATATTAGTGTGCCAGTAAAAATTATAACATGGAAATCTTGAATGCTATGAGAATGTAAATCTGCAAGTGTAGATGGTGTATCTGGTGTAAAATATAAGTGTCTTGTTTAATTTGTGTTTGTGGGGTGGGTGTGAAGGCTGCACTTATATCTAACAATTGGAAAATGCTGTTATTGTTCTATATGCAAAGGGGAAAAGTAGCAAGTGTGAATGCAATTACTGCAGGAGGATTAGTTTTTATATGTGCCTAAAATGTGTTGGGCAGAATTTATTGAAAGTGGTATAGACATGGTAGAAATCAGAATGTGGAATAGGGAAATGTGTAGGTAAAAGATTGTAGAAGAAAGCTGTTTGAGCATGAATGGGTGCTCATTGAATAGGAATGACAATAAAAGTGAGTTGACTCTTGGCTTGGTCATATGGAGAGAATGAATGAGAATATAATTGAAAAACAAATATGAAGAAAGAGTGAATACTCTAAAGGGAAAAACCAAGGAAGATGTGAATTAGTGGATGGAATTGATGAGATCCTCAAAAAGAGAGGGCTGAAAAGTTTAAACAACAAAAATCTATGTATGAGCATTGTATAGAAACAAGGATGGTTTGAAATTTAGAACAAGAATATAGTGAATTATATAGGAGTCAACTATTTGTATATTCTTTTCTTATCCATACCTTTAATTTCTTTTGTTTACTACCGGTATTCTTTTCTGCACTTTGCATAATGCTGCTTATTCCAAAAGGAAATAGCACTTTAAACAGATATCTATGGAGCTTCTCAGTCATCCAGATCATAGTTGTCTCAAACGTGTTTTTTCAAAAGTCAACTGGACTGGTTTTTTTGAGAAAGAAGACGTTTTGCTTCTCAGCCAAGAAGCTTCATCTTGGCTGAGAAGTGAAACGTCTTCTTCCTCAAAAAACAGTCCAGTTGCCTTTTGAAAAAGCACCTTTGAGAGCACTATAAACATGTATATAGTAAAGCCTGTTTTAAGGTTTACATTACAAATTATTGTGTTTTCCACTGAAAATATTGGGAAAGATATGTAGATAAATGGAAGGCAGGCTCCTTAAAAAGTTCAGGGGCCACATATATAATTCCACATGATTTGAAATAAATTCAAGTTATCCTAGTTATTATGATCATGTTTTGAATTATGATAAGTTTTCTTGGCATGATTTATAAAATCACCAACTTTTGTGAAACATCTTAAAATATATTTATCTTTAATTATACACAAATA